>AWWV01010573.1:0-52918 GCA_001974805.1 Corchorus capsularis | reverse complement strand
CCCCCCCCCCCCCCCCCCCCGAGGAACCATATCAAAAGGAGAAATGTGAATATAGAAAACATCATCTTTTCCTATTGGAGCATTTGCGGCTCAGCTGCCTTTATTTTTGTTTCTGCCATAAGTTTACATTCTATGAATTCTTTCCTGATTCTAAGTAATTGAGACTTTTAGTCTTTTTTTTATTCCTGAAACACCCAAGACTACATCCTTAGGTCCTTGGTGCATGCCTGTGTAAACATTGTACTTTGATTTAATTAATAGCGGATAAGTTCCACAGGTACCAGTCCTGCAGCATATAAATTTATCAATTCATCCTGGTGAAGTAGTTGCAATAGTAAGTGTTTCTTAACTCTTATGTTTTTTCATGACAGCCATACTGACTATGAAGAATAATATGATTAACTTACTTTGATTAGGTTGGTCTCAGTGGTAGTGGAAAGAGCACACTGGTGAATCTTTTGCTCCGTCTCTATGAGCCGACAAATGGTCAGGTAGAACTGTTTTGATCTTCATCCTTGTAGTTACCTAAGTAGTCATTTTTTTTGACATACTTTTCTGGAATCTTTGATAAAAAAGAAAATGGCGGGTAATAGTCATTGATAGTCTCCCTTTTGGAGAATCTAACAGCAAGTCATTTATTACCAGCAATTTTGTATTTTTGCTACATCACAGCAGTTTTATTTCCCATACCTGAAATTGTATCACATGTCAACCTCTTTTTGCAGATTTTAATTGATGGTGTCCCTCTGAAAGAATTGGAGATCAAGTGGCTGAGGGGAAAGATGGGATTTGTAGGACAGGTGCTACATCCATTTACTTTGAGTATTGAACTTAAGCAAATTTGATGGATCTTTTGTCCTTAATATATTCTTTCTGCTCAGGAACCAAAACTGTTCCGCATGGACATTAATTCAAATATTAAATACGGATGTACCAGAAACATAACACAAGAGGATGTTGAATGGGCTGCCAAGCAGGCATATGCACATGACTTCATCACATTGCTCCCCAATGGGTATAACACTCTTGTTGATGATGATCTGCTCAGTGGGGGACAAAAGCAGAGAATTGCCATTGCTCGAGCCATTCTTAGAGATCCTACAATTTTGATCCTTGATGAAGCAACCAGTGCATTGGACGCAGAGAGTGAACACAATGTTAAGGTAACTATTGTTGGTATCGATACCTCACTCTACTCTTTTTTCATTTTTTTCTTCCCATTAAGAGTTTGAGCATGAATTTGGGAAGTCACTTGTTCCTACCCTTAATGTTTCACATGCCACCTTATTCAGGGTGTTCTTCGTTCTGTCAGAAGTGATTCGTCAACAAAAAGAACCGTCATTGTAATTGCACACCGGTAGGCTTTTCATATATTTTCTTTGTATGTGCCTTAACACTAACAGTGAGTACAATGAGTCTTATCATGGCCTTTTCTACAGGCTTTCTACAATACAAGCTGCTGACAGAATTGTGGTAATGGATGGTGGTCAAATCATTGAGGTTGGCTTTTTCTTGTTTCAAATCTTATCATTTTTCTTGATTAGTCATTAGTCATTACCATTGGAACTTTAATATGTATGTCTATTAAATATTAGGAAGCAAATATGCTTGCACTGAAAACTGCTGCTCAAATATAACTGTCACCTAACTTTGCAGATGGGCAGTCACACCGAGCTTCTTCACAAAGATGGTTTGTATGCGCGATTGACAAGAAGACAGACCGATGCTCTAGTATGATTGTCATGTATAAATTCCAAGTTTCGTTTGACATTCAACCTTATACCAAGATAATAGGTGTCATCGGTAACAGCAACTTCACAGCTGACCAATATGTTTATAACCATACGAAAAGAACTCCATGTATCTTGGAATGAGGAGAGCTGCAGAGGATTAAACAGGGGAAAAATTTAAAAAGACTCACTGATGGTTTTTTCTTATGCTACCTCAGTCAGCATTTGCCGTGGCTTTAAAGAGCATGCGACCAGATTTTTTGTTATTCCAATTTGTATTGATCACAACTGTATTTATTGAGGTGTGAGTTTACACAGAATTATAGTACCTAAGAATGAAATGTAGCAATGCAATTAGATGCACATTGTACTGATAAAGAATGCAGCATAGATCACCATTCTTGTACTGTTTCTGATGTTGTAAATTTGATGAACAACATTCATTAAAATTCTTATAAGGTTTTTTTTTTTTTTTTTTTTTTTTTTTTTTTTTTTTGCGTTACATTTTTAGGGTCAAAATATCTTAAGCCGAATGGGTTAGAGACTTGGGTCACGAGAATGGCTGGCTCGTGTGAAAAGTTTTACTTTTAATCCATCTTTTAACATGAGAGTCATAATCTCCAACATTAGGGCTCACGGATGGAGCTCTACATCCTCTCTTCCGAAAAGGAAAAATTCCCTTTTTCTCGTTAGTATTATTCAGAATTTTTGATTTTCTCCTTCATCACACTCTGCCAACTCTTTCCTGCAAACCCTCCCATAAAACGAATCAAACCCCCAAAAATAACAAATGGACGCGTATCAGCAGCAACAACAACCGCACCGCTACATGAGACCACCACAGCCACCGTTACCATCGCAACCACCGCCTCCGCCGGCGGATCCCCACCTTCAGTATCACCCTCAGTACCACCATCAACTACCGCCTCCGCCGCAACCGAGACCTACTGCACTACCGCCACAAGGCTCATGGTACCCCAACCAATTTCACTACCAGCAACATAACAGCCAATCACACTCTACTCCATCACCTCCTCCTCCTCCTCCCCCTCAGCAACCGCCTTCGCAGTGGGGTCCACCCCCTCACCCCGATCATTCCGCTTATCCTCCGCCCCCTCCTCATCCTTATCCTCCGCACCCTCATAACGTAAGTAACCACTTCCCTCCACAACCTCCTCCTAGACCGTACGTGCCTCCTTCGCAGATTCCCCATTCTTTCCCTCACGTCAATCAGGTAAATTCATATTTTTCCATTTCTGTTGTCTAGTTAAATGTTACTTATTTGGTTCATTTGTTGTTTTTTCTAATCTCCTTTTTCTGTTGGAACTCTGTTTTCTGTTCTCTAGGATTGGAGCAATCCGAATTGGTCTCATCACCAAGGTTGGTATTTATCAGATTGCCTTATTTTGTCCATTTCATATTCAGCTCTTTTTTTCATCGTTTTCAATTGAATTAGATCACTATGCCAATAGTTTTTAGGGTTCTCTTTTGAAATGTTAATGTGAGTTCTTGTTTACCAAGGGTCGTTATATTATACTGAGTGTGTTTATTAACTTGGTGCATGTCAATTTAACTGCCTATATACATTTTGAAGTTTGAGAGCTCCTCAAGTTTTTTAATCTCCATTTCATATGCCCAATTAGTTGTTTGTAAATAAGAATACTAATAGAATTACCAAGTTGACTTATTCAATTTGGTAAACATCTGGCATGCATGTAAATCCTCTAGTGAGTGTTAAACTCGATGATTGGTCTGTAGGATAACAATCCATTAACTTGAAACTTTTAACTCTGTAGTTGAATGTCGACCTCCTTGTTTATAGTGAAATGGAACATGAGTATTGCTAATATGAATTTATTTTAAATTAGTACCAATTCAAACCTAGAGCAAAATGGCATTTTTCTACATGGTTATCTAATGATTCTTCATCGTAACTAAGTTGCTGATTGCAATATGTTTAATGTAATGTTCTCTTACCCTGCTAAGTAAACAAGCCATTTACCCCTGCTAGTGTTAGCTAACCTGATTCTGTGCTTGTCTTATTTTATGTCGTTGATGATGGATTTGGCTTGAAATAATATTCTGGTGCCAGCCCACAACAATGTGGAAGATTGGGGAGCCAAAGCTAGAGAATGGGCGAAAACTAGGGCTGCCATACAGGACCAACCTGTGCAATCACAAATTACTCCAGCTGGCAGGCCAGAAGAACAAAATCGTTTTCATGATCCATATTCTCAAGCTTTTGATTCTCATTATATGGATGCTCAACAGTCTATGCCAACTTCTAGCTATCAGCAGTTCCCTGCAGCGTCTCCTCATACTCCTGATGGACGTCAACCTTACCATGTTAGAGATGGAACTTCAGCTCTGGATCCGAACAGTGGATTTCTTCACCGAGAAAGTCTGCCTACCAGTTCATCTGTTCATCAGCAGGAGGTACCTTCTAGTTATTCTTCTGTTTCAGGTAATAATTTCACTCAGTAAATTGAACTTGTGAAGCTTTTGCTGAAGAACTGCCTCTATAGAACTCAGTGTCCGCTTCATTCTATATCTTCGAATAGTTATTATTATACTTTTAAAGAGGAAATTAAGTAGCTATCATTAAGATAGATTCATGATGTGTGGGGTACATGGGTACATGTCCTTTATACTTATGTATGATATGAAAGTGTCTTTTTTCCTAGTTTGTCGTCCTTATTCTTTGTAAATTTTAGTTTTATCTTTTTCTCCTAATTTTCTCTTTTCTTTTTATAACTAATGAACAATGCTAGTTTGAGTTTAGGTTGCTATTATGTACTTAATCACCTGATGTTGGATCGTTTTGGCTTCTTCAAAGTTGGTTTCCTTGATCAGAGTCATTCCTTTCATTACTTTTTAGTTTCTTCATCGATATTATGGTGGTCTATGTTCTCTATATGTCGTTGGTTCCCTTGATCAGAGTCATTCCTTTCATTAGTTTTTAGTTTCTTCATTGATAATATGGTGGTCTATGTTATCTGTATGTCCTTGACATCATGTTATTATTATCCAAAATATTAAGGGGCCGTTTGGCATCGTTTTCGTTTTTCTGTTTTTTGTTTTTGTTTCGTTTTCGTTTTATTGTTGTTGCGTTGTCAATTTTTTGAAAACAAAAACATGTTTGGATATACAATTTTGTTGTATGTTTTTAAATAAAAAAGCTTTTAAAAAAAAGTGAAAATGTATGTGAGTTACTGTTGATGACTGTGCTTCTGTGTTTTGGAAGTGTTTTTGGAAAAACATGAAATCACAAATTTTTTGCTTCCACTTTTTTCCAAAACACTGATTCTGTTTCCAAAATTTTTGAAAACAGAAACAACCTGCCAAACATGTTTTCACTGTTTTGTTTCCAAAAACAGGAAATTGGCAACAAAAAAACAGAAACAAAAAATAATCCCAAACGGACCCTTAAGCTGTTTATTGTGAATCTGTTGTCATGTATCAGTAATTCTCTTATGCTCTGATCTCATTACTAGGGTCTCATGACAGGCTGATTGTTGGGAAAATGAATTGATGGTATGAAAATGTTGTCAGGAATTACTTTCTAAGTAGAAATTTGGTCACTATTTAATTAGATTACCATGTACGCTAAATTATGTCAAGACATGACAGTTTTCCAAAATTACATTAATCATTAAAAGATCAATAGCACCTTTTTTTTTTTCCTTTTCTCTAACATATGTACTAATCTTTTCAATTTTATAATGACATTGAGTTCTATGGCCCATCTGTTGAAGTTTCATTGCTTGGTCCCATTATTTCTTGTCACTCATTCAGCTAAATGTACTAGTTTAACAGTTCTTGTTTTCTGAGATACTTTAGTGGTCTTATGTTGTTGCTCATATCCTAATCACGGACTTAACATTGTGCAATATAACATAAAACTTGATTTAAGACCAATGTTGTACAAGTGTGCTTATCCTTTACTCTGTTACAGTGTGGTTATAATATCACAATTTTGATCTGAGAAATCAATGCATCTATTGGAAAATCAAATGGGCAACTTACCTTGTGTTTGAATGTTTGAAGGTAAAAGGTAAAGTAATTGAGTTGTAATATTGAGAAAGTAGAGTGCCAGGTAGTTGAATTTAATGCTATTAATATTACACTGTACCTCGCTGATATGAGATCATCACTAAAATAATATTTTGAGGTTAAAAGGATAAACCTAAACTTGCTTTTCCCTATTAGAAAAAACTCACAGTCGGTGCAGAGTAAACTTTATCCATCACTCTACTTTCATTTACTCCATCCATCCAAGCGTGCAATTAGAAATTTAACAAGTTGTATTCCCAGAATACATGAAAAGGTAAAACATTGAATTGAGATTGTTCATTGACAGGTCATCAGGATTCTCAACCCTTGAAAGTTGCCATGGACTTGTGAGATATTTAACTGCATATTCCTGGCTAATATGGTTGTATATTGTTTGAATGACTGCATTATGATAATACTAAATATAACTTTCCCATTGGTGAAGAGATTTAGGTGAAGCTTTATTTCTCTTTAAAGCTACTCTTGCTATGAACTATTAGATAGGAGAATTGCAGAAATTTGGGCTTTCATGTGAATGTCACTTAAAGAGCTTCTGGGGTGCCTGATTTTGTTTTATTTGCTATTTGACTCCTAACTTAAATGCCAGGGAAGGAAGATTCTGCAAACCAGGAGCAGTCATATAAGCCGCTGCCCTTGCCCATTTCATCAGCTCAAGAGGCAGCATATCACATGCAACCTTCACTGCCTGAGATTGGTAGATCTGTGCTGAGTGAGCAATCCTTCGGATATGGCAGTCAGACAGCAGATCCTGCTGTTGATCTTAGTGATCGGCCTTTAGATTTTGCACCTCGTTTTAATAATGATCATGACCTACAGATGCATTCCAACTATGTTGCTCACCATGAATCAGTGGGATCTGTGAGAGGTATTGATCCTGTTGTAGCTGCATCTTCAATTAACTCTTGGACTCCTCCAGTAGCACCTAGTGTAGTTTATCCTCCAATCACTCCAGTTGTTCCACCAGGACCACAGGTCTTGCTTCTAGCCTTTTGAGTTCTCTGACTTACCAAGGCTTAAGTATGCTAATAGAAAATTCGTTTTTCAGCATGATCCATCTCTGGCTGCGCCTTCCCCTGTTTCTGCACATGCAGCACCTTCATTTCCAAGGTTTCCCGGGCCGAGTTTTCAGCCAACTATTCCATCTGCCAATGCTCCTTTTGGTCTTGGTACAGGAGCTACACTTCATCCTCCTGCAGCCTTTCCTGGTGATACGTATGGAACCATCTCTGAACGACCCAAAAAGGTACTTTATTTTTCACACTGGTTTAATAGGAAGGGTTTGATGATTTATTATTGAGTTCTTCTCATGGAAATTTATCCAGGGTCCTGTGCCTAATTGGCTTAAAGAAGAAATATTAAGGAATAAAGCCACGGTAGCTAAGTCTTCCGTAGAACATCCTAAAGATGAAACACAATCCATCGAGGAAGAATCTGTTGATAAATCATTGACTAAAGGCGATCAAGCAGATAGTAAAAGCATTGATTCTTCTAGATCCACTGAAGAAGAGGATGATGATGAGGTTTTATCTATTTCTGCCTTTTAACTTGTTAAGATCTCAGTGTGCCTTCGATAAGTTTTCTCATTATGATTTGATGTGCTTTTTTTAACCTTGAGATATGGCATATGACCTCTAATATTTTCAACCTTGACATGTGACAATATTTTCTTTTCTGTGTAGGATTATGTAGAAGCAACTAGAACTGCAGCTATTAACCAGGAAATAAAACGGGTGCTAACTGAAGTACTTTTAAAGGTAACAGCTGTTTAAGCACTGATGGATTTATCAATTATTTTCCATGTTAGGTGTAATATTCATGCTTTTCAACAGGTCACAGATGAATTATTTAATGAAATTGCAACCAAAGTTGTAAATGAAGACGACTCAGCAGTTGAAGGTAAGTGAAAACTGGCATCTGTTTATTTATTTATTTTCTATAATTCTGTTGAAATTACTGAAGTTTCATAACTTTGTCACCTTTGCTTTTAACTTAAGCATTTTGTTTGAGAACTGCAGTTGACCCGACCACTAAGGTTTCCGCAAGGGCAGTAATTCCAGGCAAAGCAAAGGAATCAGGTGCCATGGGTGCTGGAGAAAAATCTAGTTTAAGCTCTCCTGGCAATGTGTTGGGCCTTGCATATGCCTCTGAGGATGAAGATGGAGATGAAGATGAAGATGAAGATGAAGGATTTCAAAGTTCCATGAAACCTGATTCGACGGGTAATGCTACTGTTGAGAGGGCCAGCATTAAGAAGCTTTCACAAGACAATGATGCCTCAGAGAATGGCAAATCACAGGTAGAACTTGATGAACATAGTGGAGTTGAAAAGAATTGGGCAAATGATGTGAGAATGTCAAAAAACAATGGAGACTCTTCAATTGCTGAAGTGAACGATGGCAGTGCAGATGGGAACCATGACAAGTCATTTTCGTCCAAGGTGCTTTCTGGGGATGAAACTAAATCTAATAGCAGAAAACTGCAAGACAAACGTGATGGTTCTGAGTTGAATGATACTTTAGGAGAGCAGGTGATGAAGAAATCTGATTCTGAGGTGCCCGACAAAGATACTGGTAAAAGTTCAACAAAATCTGAATCTCAGGGTAGGGAAACAAGAGTAAAATCAGATAAGAATGATTGGCGTGAAAGTAGAAAGAGATCTTCTGGTAAAGAACCTGGTAGTGGTAGGGAGCTAGAGGTAAATAGGAGTAGGGGAGATGAGAATCGTGTAAGAGAGGATGAGAGTCTTCAAAAGCAAAAGACAGAAGACCGAAATGGCTCAAAAGAGAGAACAAAAGAGCATAAAACTGCAGAAAAAGCTAAGGAATCTGATTCAAGAAAAAGATCCAATCATCTTGATGCCAAGGATGACAAGAAAGATGCGGAGAGATCTCATAGAGCTAGTGCCAAAGAAGATGTTGAAAGAAAAAGAGAACGGACAAAAGAAGAAGATAGATCAAGACATAAACGTGGAAGTGACTCAAGCAGACATAAGAGAAGACGCTCCTCTTCCATTGGCAGTAGAGGCAGAGTTAGCAAGGATAACTCTGGTGGTCATGCTAATGGCTCAAGTGATAAAACATCAGATGGTTCTAAGAGGTTCATCATAGATATCTTTTGATTATTTCTCCTTGTTTTGTTAATTGAGAAATGTAGCTTTCTAAATTTGTTTTTCAACTACAGGAAGTCGCATTCAAGAAAACGACACTCATCACCTTCACCTGTCAGGTCTAGAAGAAGGTAACTGTATCAGCACTTTATCACTTTTAATTGTATTATGCATATTCTTTTTATGCAGCTTTAGCTCTTCACAGGTTTGGTCTGTTGTATTCTGAGGGTATTTTTGGACATTCACCATTGCGATCTTAAACTTCTGAAAAAATGGGTTTATTGGTATTAGGGAGATACCATCGTGATGATTAAATTAAATTAAGGGCATTCATTAAGTGTCTTCTCATGAACAAGAGTCTCACCGAGCAAATTAACTTCAATTGTTCAGAAACAAAGTTGAACAGTTTCAAATACTACCTAGTAGAAAATGATATACTTTTACTTTCACGGTGTGTTTATTGGCCCGTAAAGCACTATGTTCATATTCAATTTCTTTTGAACGAGACTTTTGATATTGCCTCTTCTATAAGCACTTCTGTTGTTCTAATGGATGTTGTCCCTAACACTAATTTGCTAGTTTAGATTCCTATCATTATGCGTTGTCTGTGAATGCCTATTTACAGACTTAGTAGATGGTTAGGTGATTACTGGCTTTATTCCTGGTTGAATATTTTCACCATTTTCAATTGTCAAGCAGATATAGTAGGACTTGTTGATTGTCTGTGGAAGCTAACACTATAAAGAAACATGATGAAGTTTATTTGGATGCATTTACTGGGGTTTTTTTCCCTCGAAAAGTTTATTTCTTGCTTGAAGGATTCTATGTAAAAATAGGATACTGGCCTTTTAAATATGTGTTGTTACTGCTTGCATTTGTGTCAAGTTTGTGTGTTTGCATTCAAAGGAATAACACGCATACACATATCTTGTGTTCATAAATATGTCATCTGAATAATTTTGCTATGTTAATTGCCAATTTTCTTGCACTGATATGCTTGTTTATGCTAGATATGGCCACATCTCTTCTCTCTGGCTTTCTCTCTTCTCTTTTTGTACATATTGCTTGATTTTTACTTTCAACTCATTAGTGAACAATGATATGTTAATTAGAAAATTTGGACCATCAAGTGAGACAAATTCTCACAACCATCGTTGTCCAGTGGTGATTTTATAATGCTTTTGTTCAGTAGTAAAAAGCAAATGGAGATGGAAACTTATCTTTTCTTTAGTTACATACGTTGTATGCCTCTATATGTTATCATAACCACTTTTTTATAGTTACAACTTTTTTTTATATTGGTTTCATATTTCTAGACTGTAGTTTGCATTTTCTCCCATCTCAAATTATATTGACATTTGACTCTGTTTCTCCTGTTTCAAATTATTGAAATTAGAGAAAATAGTAGTGGTGCTATGTATTTAAAGTTATGATGCTGTGGTTGTTCTGTATGATTTATTTAGTGAGAAGAGTCTGCTGTTGTTCTGCAGTTTATTTTTCCTCTTTCTAAGGGTTTTAATATTTGTAATTTCTTACTTATTGAAGGTGTTTAGTTTCCTGTTTCCATATCATTTTCACCAAAAAAGATAATATAGTGTAACAGGCTGATTATCAAGTTTGACTCTGTACAAGGCTAAGCATTTATCTCAAGTTATATATGTTTAACTTACCAAATCAGTATGATGTATGTTTTCATTCTAGACAAGTTTCGCGGTCACCACATAGCAAGCATTCTCAGCGCAGGCATTCTCCCTACTCTTCTTTTGAGACGACCAGGTATGTTACCATGCATTCAGTAGAATTAGCTTAAGTGTTTTTGAGACATACACAACCATCATCAAAACAGCATGCAACTCAGGTGAAAGGATCAGGGTTCTGAATTTTCCACTTTCTAGGTTGTCTAGTTTGTTTACAAATCCTTTTGCAGGGGAAGGAGGTCAAGATCCAGATCACCTGTTCGGCACTAGGGATGATTGAAATGAAGAGTTTCATTTGGTTGACACAGGTTTATGAGCATATGAGAGAAACTTCTTGGGGGATATTATAAATCGATGTTCTCTTACGTGGAGATCTCTTAAGATCTGCTTCGGTTGTATTGAGAGACTAGGAGGTGGTCAGGCTGGTCAATTACTCCGGGGTCAATTGGATGCACGGTCAAAAGGAAACTGAGATTGGTGGTCTGCAGGTCAGCTAAAGGGAACAGGATTGATGTCTCAGGCATGACAATGAGCCTTGCAAGATATTTTATTCTATCCGATATACTAACATATATTCCATCACCTTGCCTAGTTTTTGGTTAATATGTCCCGGCTTCTTAGTCATTACTTAGGCATATATAATATGATTCCTTCCTCCTTGTAATTTGTATCAGTTCATGTATTCAAAGTTGCTAGCCTGCACTTGTTTTCTGTATTTTCGGTTTTGGCGTATAATATGGCAAAATCAAAGTTACTCTTTTACTTTGTTTTCCTTCTCTTTTTAGTGTGCATGTTCCTTAATACATGACAAGTTTGAATCTAGACATGGGAATTAAGAGTCCAGTATTCAAACAGTCGCGGCACGGTGCATATTTTATGCATTAGGAATTAGGATAAATGACTATTATCACGTCTTTGAAAGCAAAAAATAGGACGGATGATAATCAAGTTTAGTGATCATGTCTTTTTTGTGTTGTGTAAATGGTAGCTATGGAGTGAAGAGTTGATGCATTTGTAATTTGATTGGAAATGGATGAACCAAAATATTAATGCACTCCAGAGCCCGACAAGCTTTGCTTTAGGCCCATCTTAAAAATTGCCTAAAGACTTGAAGGCCCAACAACCTTAGTTTGACAAAGAGGATTTTCAAAGGAGGCAAAATTCGATTATTCAAATCAAAATCCATCTTTTCTGGGTTCTGGCAAATGAAAATTGACTTTCTAATGAAGCAAAGAGCAATGCATCACATTCACATGTCCCATGGGATGATGGGAATTGGGATTTCCACTTTCCCCGCCATTGTGCTGACAACCAAACTATAGTGGACTTTGTTTGTTCCTCTTCCATTTCCCTTTCTTTCTTTACTTCTTTTTTCAGTTAAAGTTCCACTTTTTGTTCTCGTTCGGACCAAAGCTCATCTTTCCCTTACAATAACAGAAACTCAAACCCACCAAAGGAATAAAATTTTTTTAAAAAAAAACCTTAACTTCGTTTCTTCTTTCTTCTCAGAACTTTTCAACAAAATCATGAAGGTCCATTCTTTTTCACCATCAAAATTTTCCCATTGTTGCTGCATCTATTGCTAATGTCTTTTTATTCTTGTTTTTGGTTATGCAGGCTTCGCAGATTGGATTATGGTCGATTTGGGTATCTGGGATTCTTCTAATTGCTCTCTCCATTTATGCTACAAACAAGTTATCTCTCTCCAAGAACCCAAATTTCAGTCATGGAAGATTCAGTGGCATTGACGCCCCCAGAATCACTCTTTTCACAGCGCCTGCTCCATTTACAGGTTCTTTAGGGACTAAACAGAGTCTAGCTATTCGATCATGGCTTGCTTTGTCTCCTCAAATCACAGTCATTCTCTTTAGTCAACACCCTTCTGTTGCTTCTTTTGCCTCTTCTTTTGGTTCCCGGGTTTTGGTCGAACCCAATATTGATTTCTCGTAAGTGATTAATTTTACTTCCTCATTGGAATCTTTACATTCTAATTTATTGGCTGCATTTTTAGTTCGTTCCTTCTGTTTTTTTTTATTTTTGTTTTTAGCTTAGACAATAATACAAAAATGAAACATGTTATTAAGTTTAACAACTATTGGATGATTCTTCGAGCAATGAATTTATGCACATAGATTCACATTTTCAATAGGTTTCTTGGTGTTCCATTTTTTCATTCCATGGTGGCAAGGTCACAGGCATTTCGATCTGACATATATGCTTTTATCCATTCGGAAACCATTCTCCTGCCTGATTTTGTTTTGGCATTGAATTATGCTCATGAACTTGATCGTGATTGGCTCCTTTTTGCTTCTTCGCGAAATGTTTCAACTTTCCCATTCTATCTTGATGAGGATGGGAAATATTGGCTAAGAAAAGATGGCAAAAGGGTCAGAATGAAGGAGGTATGAAGGTACAGAATCCACATTGAAAGTTGGTGATCTACTGGACAAAACTTAATTTGACATCTTCTCCATTTCATCAGTTGCAGGAGAAACTCGGTTCAAGTTCGCAGTGGAACTGTTGTGATGGAAGAATGATGATAGCATGGAACAATGTGGAGGTACCCTTGCATCATGGAGTGCTTCCTCCTTTCCTGTATGGAAGAGGGGCTCACAATCACTGGCTCATCAATGAGGCCTTGTCCAGTGGACTCAGGTTAGTCTTCGATGCCAGCAGGGCCATCTCAAGTTTTGTTCTGCATGATTCAATGAATGGGTCTAATTGTTTAGTTAAGAGCTCTAGGGTTTCAGATATTGAAAATGAAAGTTGGGAATATGATGGCAATTCCCATCTTGCATCGTTGTATGGATCATCATCTCTTCACAAAATCGATTATTCTGAGGTTGTGAAACTTTTAAAATGTGATGGTCAATACCTTCTTATTACTACCACAGAAGATATAATCCATCCACATGCCTACAAAAGGATGGGCTTATGGACAGGAAGTATCACAAAGCGCTGGAGGTCGAAGAAAACTTTAGCTTGTCTTGCTCGAATTAAAAAGTCTCAGAACAGAATGTTAGGTTGCTCTATGAAAGATCAATCCGTGCCCTCAAAAGCATTAAAGTTTCCTTTTTCCTTAGAGTCACTCCTTGAAATCACTGCAGACAAGAATAGGACAGTTGTGCTCACAGTTGCTGGATATAGTTACAAGGACATGTTAATGAGTTGGGTTTGTAGATTGAGGCACCTCAGAATTACAAACTTTTTGGTTTGTGCTCTTGATGATGAGACCTATCAGTTCTCAGTAATGCAGGTATCTCCTCTTGTTCATCAGCATCATTTTTAGTTTCATTTTTTTTTTCATATTAACCAAGCAAGAAAATTTTGGAATTAAATAACAAATTCTGATAAGATTTATGTGGATTAAATAAATTTTTTGCTTGAAAACAACTGCTTCTTACCAAACCTTGTTATAAATTTTCTTCTGGGTAGGAATTGACCTTGTAGGAGTATCTAAATATCTTGTTTGTGCTGGTTGTTTGCCTGTTTCCTCTCTAGTACAATCTGAGTTACTTTTATCCCAATGAATATTGAGACGAGATTGCATGAAATTTTACTGCTCTGAAAACTTTCTAGAGCTTTTTGCCTGCATGTATCTGAACAAAGGATTCTGTCTTCTGCTAGGGCCTTCCTGTCTTCAATGATCCATCAGCTCCAAGTAACATTAGCTTCAATGACTGCCACTTTGGAACAAAATGCTTTCAGAGAGTAACCAAGGTGAAATCCAGAATGGTGTTGAAGATACTGAAGCTAGGATACAATGTACTTTTGAGTGATGTGGATGTATACTGGTTTGGAAATCCATTGCCATTGCTTTCCTCCTTTGGTCCTGCCATTCTTGCTGCTCAGTCTGATGAATACAACCAAACAGGTAATTATTACCAGGGCACTATCACTAGACTTGAATAATTAAGCAATTCAATGGTTTAGCAATATAAAGGACACATGCGTGGAGGAAATGGAATATTAGCTCAAAAGTGGTTAACTTTAAAGTAATTTCCTAACTCATAAATTTTATTCTTTCAAAACGAGAAAAGCTTTGAGTAATTTTCTGTTTCTGGTGTCGGGTTTATGCAGAAAAACAGATATTATCTATTCTTTTGAATTGACTACTTGATTGTTCTTAGCATCTTCATCAAAGGACTATGCAAGTATGAAAAAGGACATCCTCAGTTTTATTAAGTACTTGTTCATTTGCAGGACCTATAAACTTACCTAGACGCTTGAACTCGGGCTTTTACTTTGCTCGTGCTGACATTCCAACTATTGCTGCCATGGAAAAGGTAGTGAGGCACGCTGCAACTTCTGGCCTATCCGAGCAGCCAAGTTTCTATGACACGTTATGTGGGGAAAGGGGTGCCACTCGCAAGGGTGATAATAGATGTGTAGAACCTGAAACAAACTTAACGACTCATTTCTTGGACAGAAACCTTTTTCCAAATGGTGCTTACTTGGGGCTGTGGGAGAGCGAAAATGTTAAATTAGCCTGCAAGAAGCAGGGTTGTCTTGTTCTTCACAACAATTGGATTAGTGGAAGATTGAAGAAGCTGGAGCGTCAGGTATTATCAGGCCTTTGGGACTATGATATCTCCACAAGGATGTGCTTGAAGTGCTCACAGAATAAATTGACTTGAAGTTTTGGAACCTAGTTGGTGTGGTATCATCTTAACTTTATGGATAATATTGGGAGAAAAAAACAATAGAAACAGCCATTGTTGCTTGTGTAATGCCTCGTTTTCATCGATCTTTCTGTGGGAGAATACAAAACTAGAGAAGCCGGCCACAAGATACAAAATGACATCCAGAGTTTGTAATGCGAAAGATTACTTACCTTAAAAAAAGATGGTCCTTCATATCCCCTAAAGCAGAATATAATGAAACCTCTGGATCAGGTACCTTTTGATCTCCAGCAATGCTGAAGAAGTGTGCCGACATATTTGGGTTTGTCAGGCATGCTAACCATGATTCTAGAAGCACGAAAGATTTGAAAGAAGCTCCCTTCTCGGTTGACTTGTCCTTACAATCAAGGTCAAGGAATATATCTGTGAGGATAGTTCATGCAGGTGGACGGGAGGAACTGTATCAAAATACTATTCCTGTATCTCATCTATTGGAAAAATACCCAGGGATGTGTATTGCACGTCCGGACGTTTTCAAAAATCCTGATGAATCCCTTTTAAGGCCTGAAGATATCCTGTTGCCTGGTCAGAAGTATTTAGTGATTCCATTTACTACAGTTCAGAAACTGAAGCGTAGACACCAGAAGAAGGTTAAGCATAAAGAAGGTGCTGAAAGCAGAGAAGATAGTTCAGATGCAAAGATCACTTGGGATATTAGTGAAGAAAACTCGGAGGATTCTGTTTATTCTGCAAAAGAATTTTATGAAACCAAGCCTTCCAAGGTTTCTAAGGTCCCAAATGAGAGGCATTCAAGACATCCGGTGCGAAAAGGCAGAAGGGTAAAGAAGCCTTTTGTACCCCCACTTCCAAGAACAAGACCATTGTGGGAATCAGGATGGGAACCCAGTTTAACTTCTGTACAAGAACTCTCTCCATGACTGCTTTCTACCTTGAGTTTCCTTATCATCCAGTTCGGGTATGTTATCCTGCAATATGTTAATTTGCTTAATGTGCCCATCAGTTTCTTGAGATGTTTGTGTAGAATATCAGTAATAGTAATTTAAATAAATTAACAGCATTCAATTCTGTTTTATGTGTTGTATTTGCCATGTTTTTGTGTTGAGGACCCTTTCCAGATAGATGCTGTTTCAATATTTTCAAATTTTCATATTCCTCTGGAGAGTTACCACTTCCATGTCATGATTTGGCATAATTTTCATTTGCTGATGAGATTATTGGGAAAACTTTCTTTTCCATAGAAATGTAACTGGTAGAGTGAACATGGTTTTCCAGTCTTCTATAATCTATTTCTGATCATCAATTGCATTTACATTATCATATAATCTAGTTTGGCTCCTAGGATGTGTTCCCATCAATTCTAACGAAATGTTGTAATCACACATTTGCCCCAATTGATCCCTTAAATGCAGAAAAACTCCCCCTTTGCCATGTATCTTGATTTAAGTGAAATCTTAAGCATTTACAGTTGACTGTGTTAACTGCAACAAGGTAGTTGAAAGCCGGTGATATCCCAAGAATCAAATTGGACCAATTAACTGCACATTTTTCAACTTAGTTACTAAGGATACCAATATTAATGCTTTCACTCTTTATAGCTCTTTATGTTTTTAATGTTTTGCTAGGCAGATAGGAATATTACTGCTCTTGCTGTTGCTGCAGCAACTCCTCTGGTCTTAAAATGTTTTCAACAAATATTCTCTTAAAAATCTCATACAGGAAAAAGCTGGGAGCATGCAGATTACAGTGTTTATCCTCTCCATTTCCAAAAATATTTTAGTGATTTCCAGTTGAAGGAAATCACATCAACTCAAGTAGGCATAACACAGCTCCATAAATTAGTAGGAAATAGAAAAACTAGATGAGTGATTTAATTAAATCACATACATCAAGCTGTTTACTCAAAGTAGTTTAGTTATTCAGTATCATAAAATAAATGACAAAAGCTTGGTTAAGATCCATGTGTAGACAATTGCAAGAGAAGCACCAACTGGAATTGTCACAGCCCAGGATGTCACAATTTCTCTCACTGTCTCTGCTCGAACGCTGTTTAGTCCCCTTGCAAAGCCAACTCCCATGACTGCTCCGACCAAAGTATGTGTTGCAGAGACAGGTAATCCCAGTTTTGATGCAAAGAGAACGACAGAAGCTGCCGCAAACTCAGCTGCAAATCCCCTTGTTGGTGTGAGTTCTGTTATTTTCTTCCCAATGGTTGCAATCACTCTGTAACCCCACATCATAAGCCCTGCTACGATCCCGAATCCTCCCCATGCTAGCACATCATTCGGAATGATGATCTCAGCTCCACTGGCACCTCCTTGAAGAATTGATAATGCAGCAGCCAGAGGACCTATCGCGTTGGAGACATCATTTCCACCGTGGGCAAAAGACATGAAGCAAGCTGATAATACCTGCATGTATCCAAAGACTCCATAAACTATTTCCAGCTGAGTGCCTGTAGGCCCTGCTATGTCTGACAGAAGCCCGAGATTTTTATGGTGTGTGGCGGTCTCTTGGGACTCTGAGTGTGAAGAATTTGCTTTGACAAGGAGAGGACCAAGCTGTTTGTTGATAATTTTGGAAACAAGGAATGCCCCAACTGCTCCAATGCCCAAAGCTTGGACAAGAGCTATGGTAAATATCTTACTTAATGGAAAGGCTGCAAAAGAAATTAACGATACACCCACAAAAACAGCAATTGGTGCTGCTGTAGCTGCTGCTTGTCCAGGATTTTGAGCACTGTAGACAAACTAAGAAACAAGTAGAGAGGTTGTAAGAACAAGGGGGAAAATATCATTTGACAATTAATCCAAAGTTTCAAAGATGGAAGAGAATTTCCCTTATAATTCAGTTTTCGCTTTAGCACACCCTCAACGTATATCATATTAAGCAATACATCTAAATACTTAAACCAAAAAGAAATTGAAGCCTCTTCTTGAAGCAATACATGAATTTTGCCAAGTTTCCCACATAAACAGGAAAATTAGATGCACAATCAAATGTTAACAGGAAGCACTGCTGATTAATATTCCAAAGAGAAGAAACATACTCTGCGGATGCATTTGTAGACTAGAAATGACACCAGTGCTCCCAATACAGGCGAGATAACCCATGATGAAGTTACCCTTGCCAATGAGCTCCAGAAAACAGCGCCAGCTCCCCCATAAACCAGGCCAAATCCAACCATGGATCCTACTATACAGTGTGTTGTGGAAACAGGCCATCCATAATATGATGCCACCTGGGTAATACATGCATAGTCATTGAATTACTAACAGGAATATCAAAAGTGAAGCATATTGGTGGCCACTGCTTTCAAAACTCAAGCCCTGAAACTTAAAGTTTGTTTTCATTTAATTTCATCATTCTTATGATTGCAGAAAATTTCTTATTCTTAATTCTGTTACTTTCTCTTTTATTACTTACATGTACATTATGAAGTTAACAGCATTAAACCCACATTGTATTTCAACATTTTTATATCTATGAAGTTTTGCCTATCCACACTTCTCATTCTAGTGAGAATAGAGACAATGTAGATCAAGAGCAGAAGGCAGCAAACTTCCCAAGTCTCAAAGAACTGACAAAATGAGCTTAGAATAGTGAAATACTTATGTACAAACAAGAAATTCTATGGCTACAGATACTCTTATAATATAAACTAAGTGATAGATCCTATGCTTACATTCTTAGAAACTTTCCTTTCCAATAAAATTGGGTTTATTAGTTGAACTTTCAAGAAATAATTCCTCAGTATATTCTCCCCTTCTATCCTAGAACGATGTTAATGCACACAAACTCTCTGCTTTGCCTTCTTTACAGTCCTGTTGAATCTCCAGTATATAATAGTTTTTCCATGCCAACTGTCTTAATCTATTGTTCATTTTTGGTAGCCGTTTAGAGGATAACAGGAACCAAAACAACAAATTAGAGATATCTAGCCGCAAGGTAATAGGCCAAACTAACATCAAGTGTACGAATCTGATAGCTTAGTTGATTATAGCAATCTCTAATATCATAATAAACAAGAAACTATGATGATACTGTGAAAGTGCTAGTAAATCAAGATACTTAAATTTTGACCCAACTAATATTTATAAAAGGTAAAATGACTTCATCACATTGCTTACTGCCCTGAGTTTTGGACCATTAGCATAAACATTGTAAGAACAAGTTACAAGCAAAAGGACAATGTTGAAAGCATTTTTAATTCCAAGAATTGCTAACTCTTGTCTTTTGCATCAGTTGGCCAAGTCTAGGAATTTTAGTTGTTAAAAAAAAAACACTTCCCAACTAAATTTACATATTTGCATGGGCAGGGGAGGCAATTAAAGCAAGCACTTTGAATATATGAAGCTATAGACATGTGTAAATGATCTTGCCCTATAAACAATATGGCATTTCTTCCAAGACAAGCAACATATGTCATAACCAAAACATGCTACACATTAGATTCATGAAAAAAAATACTTAAAACTTTCAAAGCAGATAAACTTGTCTTTCAATACCATGATGGTTTCAGAATACAGTATGAAGGTAGCTCAAAGAACCTACCTGCAACCAAGTACCAGCAGCAGCGAGAGAAGATAGCAATCCAGCAAAAAGAAGAGTATCCTTGCCTTTGAACACGTTAGCAACAAGAATGCCATTTTGCATTGTACTGGTGACATGAGTTCCCATCAACAAAGCTCCAGAGAACTCCAAAATGGCTGCAATCAACACCGCCTGACGCAGGGTCAAAGCGCCTGATCCCACTGAAGTTCCCATGGCATTAGCCACATCATTGGCTCCAATGTTCCAAGCCATGTAAAATCCAAACAACAGAGTCGCATATGACAAAATCTTAGTCTTTAACCCAAGTCCCAGACCCAAAGACTTCATGAAAAGCGGAAGAGTCAAAGCTGCAAACGCTATGAATACAGCAATAGCAGAAGCAGTGCTCGACGATATGCCAAAGGCTTGAGCCATTCCAGGCAAGTCTTCCTCATTATTCGTTTTACCCTCTGCTTCACCATGTTTTTCGAGATGAATACCTTCTTTTTGCTCCTTGTCACCTTCAGCCTCTGCAAAAGAAGATATACTCGCAAAAGGGTGGGTGAGTTTAGAATTTTTGAAGCTCAAAAGAGGAAGATAAGGCCTGGTTGGAACTTGGAAAGGCCTAAAAACGAGATTTTCTTTCTTGGGTAGTTGATGGGTTTCATTGTAAAGGAACTTGGGGACATGTAAATGGGGATTTCGGACGAGAAATGTATGTGCAGAAGAAGTGGTGTTTCTTGCAGAAGGCAAACAGGAAAAAGGAGTCATGTCTTGAAGAAGAGTATAATAAGCGAAGAAGGAAAAGATAGGGAAAGAGAGAGAGGGAAGAGGGAATATGAAGAGAATTATTCAGGTGAAATAAGGGCCATGGAAAATGGAAGAGAAGAAAATTAAGTAGGTGGTGGAGGAAGAAGAATGGAAGAAAGTGCATCTTTAGTTTTGGATTTTGGTGTATTTTCATTTGGTTTTTGGGTGGAAAGGGAGGTGAGAGCGAGAATGGATTTGGCTGCTGCTTAGCTAATTCAAACGAGTGGTGGGAATGGCTTCTTGCAGTGTCTAAGTCTCTTCTACGCCCCACAAAATGTAAACACATTTTTTCCCTGTTCCATTGCAAAATGTTCACATTCAGAAAAATTAAGGGAAAAAAAGTACATAATTTTTATATTTTTATTTTTGTAAATAAATTAGCAAATATCCGCCATAATAATAATATAGAAATATTTTAAATCATATTTGTAAGGCATTAATGAGTGAAATAGAAAATATTACAAAAGATTTAAAAAAAAAAGACGAATGATTAAATTGTATAAAATAAAATATTTAGGAAGTAAATCGAATAGAAAAAAAATGACTGAGGACTTCTTTTTATAAAAAGAATAAAGTTGAAAAATTAAAATAAAATAAAATAGTAATGAGTAAATAGCATAAGTGAGAAATATCTGAGGGCTATTTAATAAATATGTCTTTTTTTTTTATCTGACCAGTGTCACATGTCAGTTGTCAAATAACCACACATGTACAATTATAGATTTTTATAGATGCGTAAATGGCTTTATTTGAAGCAGAAACAAACTCTATCAGAAAAAGGAAAAAAAAAAAAAAGAAATGAAAACAGAGATAAATTTTCTCATCCATAAGACTATAACATTTGGCTTTTCTTTTCTCCTGATCTCTTTCTTGTGTCACATGCTAAAGAACAAAAAAGTATCTACTACTAATTCTACTGTGTTGCCTGTTTGGTGTTTGAAGTCAAAGACGGTCATTGGTCTCCTACTGGTGTTCAAATTATATTATGGTTATAATTAGTTTTTAAATGTGTGAAATTATTTTGAACCCAATAAATTTAAACCTAGTACCATAAAAAATTTAAATCCATATCTAAAAATTTATTATGTCTAAGCTCAAGTTGGGTCAGGCACATAAACTCGGGCAGGTAGTTGTATGTGTGGACATTATGGTTCATTTTATAGGCAAAGAATATTGGAAGCTATAAATATTTATTTTTTGGGAAAAAGTTTTGAAGTAAGATAGATTATCTCATCTTGACGATTAAGATAAGTTGTCAACTCTTTTGAGGATTTTATCACTTTCCTTTTGTGAAACTTTTCGAATTCACAGATCATTCACAAATAGAAATATATGAAGGTTCGAATTCGAGTTAGCTATGAATAGGAGACGAGAAATGATTTAGTGTTGTCTATAAGTTGGTGCCAGTTGTTTCAACATATATGTTTAATTTAATATAAGTAGCAAAACAATTCATTGGCTAAGACTCCGTTTGTTTGAGCTTTTAGAGCGTTTAGACCTTCTAAACACACTAAAAGCTTCATAAGTGGCTTTTGGTGTCTTTGCACTATAAGTGCGGTTGCTTAGGTGGCTAGCCTCTCACCGCAATAAAATCAAAAGTTTCAATTGCTATTATTTGAAGCTTTTGGAACGTTGGGCTTGTTTCAATAATAATAACCCAATTTTATCCTCATAATAATTATTAAAACCCAAAATTGTCCTTAGTCTAATTATTATATATATAAAATATATATTTGTATATATTTATCCGTTTGACCTTTTATTTGTATCTTTTCTTTATTTCTTGTATATATTCCGCCACGAAACTATTATATTTATAGTGATTAGTTTTTACTTCCACGTGTGTTGCACGTTACCCATTGTGAGTATAGCATAGTGAGTATAAAATTTCATTTATATTAGAATTTAATCTATATTAATGTATAGTAATCAAATTAAATTTTATTAGTCCAATTCCAAAATTATATTAATCGGATATATTAATTCTTTAACGAAATAATCTGACTTTACATTATATATATTTTAAGGCTAGGATATTCGGAAAAAAGAAAACAAAAAAATTGATTTAAGGATATTGTTAATTAATTATATTAATTCTTGAACAAAATAATCCGACTTTACATTATAAATTATAAAGCTGAGATATTCGAAATAAAAAACAAAAAAATTGATAAGGATATTGTTAATTAATTTTTACATTATATAACCCGACGGTTGGACCGTTTGCCCCTCAATTGTATATAAAGAATTAGTGTGATTATTTTCAAACTAAAAACCTTATAATAATAAATAATAATAAATCTTAAGTTTCATTAGTTACCCTATATTTTTTTAATTTAAGATTAATCTGTGTGAAATTATCGCTAAATATTGTTCATAAAAACATAAAATAAATAAATAAATAAAGGGTACGCATTAAATAAATACTAATAAATGACTTTGCAAAAAAAAAATGTCATTGCACTTGAGTCATTGGCTCAATGGTAAGTGCATACTTTTTAAAACCTAATGGTTTTTTGTTCACGCCCTACTGTATGTAAACTGCATTTGGATTTTGTGCCCCTTTGTACATGAAAACATGAAAATAGTGGTTTGTCTTTATGAATTCTCATAATGGTGAGGCCCACAGGAGAGGAAATATTGTCATTTTCGTTTTTTTCTCTCCGTTCAATCCATTTAATTATCTGGTATTGAGAATTGGAGAGTTGGAAAGTTTGAAAAAAGAAAAAAGAAAAAGAAAAGAAATGGAAGTTTGCAAGAGAGAAATTAAAGTGCAGAGTCATATTCTTATCAATTGCCAACCCCAACGCAAAGAAAATAAATACCTAAATATAAGTAATTTGTTTAATGAAAAACTATATATTTTGTAGATTTAATTAAATGCAAATTAACAAAATTAAAAATTAATTGTATAATGGCAAATTAGAAATATGTTAGATAAGTAAGGATATAATAGGTATTTTAAAAGTTAAATAAGGGTACAATAGGTATTTCAAAAGTTTCTAAAAACTCGTACTTTTATATATAGTATAGATAATTTATTTAATGCACTTATATATATTCAAAGTCTTTTTATTTTTCAAATCAGTGTATAATGTATATTTTTAGATATTTTCTTTTATTTTTTCAAAATAGATATAAAGAAGTAAATAATAAAAGATAAAAAAAATGTGGGTAACTAATTATTAATTGAGTATTTTAATTATTAAATAAATATATAATGTATTATATGTTTTTATAGTAATATCTTTAATGGTCATTTAACATCTTCATCTCATTCTCACTATTGTTTTCACCAAACACATATTTTCTCACCACTGGTTAAGTTTTCAAAGCTACAATTATAATCTCACATGTACAGTAACTAATCTCCCCATTTCAATCTCCCCCACACTAATCTCACAGCTCTACCAAACAAAGGCTAAAATTGGAGCTTGAGGATTGAGATTGTTGCAAACAATGCATCAACCATCTCTTACAATTAGTAGTTAACTATTATGATGATTTTTTTATAAAGGTATCTGTAAGTCCTTTTGTTTTAAA
The DNA here is from genome assembly GCA_001974805.1 of Corchorus capsularis. Lineage (NCBI taxonomy): Eukaryota > Viridiplantae > Streptophyta > Magnoliopsida > Malvales > Malvaceae > Corchorus > Corchorus capsularis. The sequence goes on along the minus strand of AWWV01010573.1, from coordinate 28,785 downwards.
GCTAATATATCTCATGTCATGATGTGAAATGTTAAGGTTCTCTTAATAAATGTGTTTTCAAAATATGGAACTTACGATTTTCACCCTTACCCGGATGAAAACCGCTTACTACCCTAAAAAGTGATGGTTCAAACTTCAAAGGTACAATCTACATGAATGATGAAACACGTTTGAATTTGCAAATGTTAGAAAATTTAGAAAGGAGGAACACGTGAATCGATTTTGACGTGTCATAAACTATTTTCTAAAGGTACCAAGGATAAGTAAATTTCTAAAAGGACTAATATCCAAATTGGGGTTAAACCTTTTCAAACTTGCTCAATTTGAATCTAAACCTTTAAACATGATCAAATTGGGTCTAAATGTTAACAAATTGCACTAAATTGGATATATTTTGGACGAAAATTTAGAATTGTAGTAACGGCGCATGTATTTCATCACTGCCACAATTCCGTCAAAAATAGACTCAATTTAGTACAATTCGCTAACATTTATGCCCAATTTGGTCATGTTTAACAATTTAGACATTAGTCCTTTGTAAAATCTATTGAGATGTTTAGGGTGTATTAAACCCCTTAGGGATTTTATCATTATAGATAAGTATGATTAGTAATGAACATTCATGCATGGATTAAACTCTCCCAACCATTGTTATCTCCAATATTTATAAGATTCGAACTTATAACTTTGTTTAAAAGAAATAAATCCCGAATCATTTGAACTGATCAAATTTTGTGGTAGTAGTAATGTCTTTTGATTCAATAATAATCTATGACTATCTAGAATTAGGTAATTTGAATAAGTTCAATACTTTTTTTTTGAGGTAAGAATATTTTTAATTTCTTGAAGAAATTGGGATTACACCGTACACCGCTACATATGATTAGTTATGATACCGAAATGCTAATCTATGAGCCACAATTTAAACTACCTACCTAACAAATAAACAAACAAATTACAAATAAACTCACATTCCGTGAGAGTTGAACCCAAAACCTCATGGTTTGGATAGACTGGAACTAAGAGTCCAGTACTCTACCACCAGGCCAAATGTTGATGGTTTGGCCATGAATAAGTTCAATACTTGATAAATTTTGAAAATGAAGTAATTGAAAGTCATAATTAACTAAAACCCAAGGTCCCAAGTGCCACAATCTAGGCTTTTAAATATTCATTAGCCTACTAAGCAAGTCCTAGCAAGCCCAATAGCCCTCTAGCCCAATTCTAATAGATCTTCGTTTTGAGATGCATATTGAGTAATTGAAAAGCGAAATATTGCCCTCGTTTCAATTCCTGTTAATTCTGGGCCTTAGGCCCCGGTACTCAAAAAAAAAAAAAAAAAAAGCGAAATATTGCAATCTCTTGTGATTAGAGGGCGTTGGGTTCGAGAGTTTGGGCCTAAGGTAGTAAATTTATTTCAAGTAACCTATCAAAGAAGTCTAATTTTGAAGCCCAAAATTACGTTGACGATTTGCGTCTGTGAAGTTGGTTTCTTGTGGCGGCTTTTCAACCTCATCTCATTTTAATTCTCATTTCTCAGCAGCTGACAAAACAAAAACCGCCCAGGCCCCAGTGCCTAAATCAAGCCGTTATCATGTTCAATTTCTCTTTGAATTGAAATCTACTATATCTTTTTCCAGATTTTTGGGACCAAATACAACCTGAAAATTAAAAAGAATCTTGTTAAATGTTAATGCTAAACTTTTACGAAACTAAGTTGCCTCTTCAAACTGGCAGTGCCAGCCAGCCAACCCCAGCAAAGTTTCTTTTTCTTTTTTATCACATGAAGAAATTAATAAACGTGTAAGCTTAATTTTATACTACTTTAAAAAAGTGAGCATATGATCCGAACATTAAACTATTCCGATACGAATTTCTGGCAAATTCAAAACCCAACAACAGCTATAGCTTCAATAGGAAGAAAGTATGTTCGAGAATAAATACGCCACCATATATTTGTTGCACTCTCGAACGATTCTTCTATTTTGTAACATAATGTCCATTAACTTGTCTAATAAGTAAACGCTTGAAGATTTCAACATTTGCCCAAAAAAAAAAGTCTTCATGTTCATTGATAACTTTTTGTTGTTTTCTTTAACGTTTTCAACTTTCAAAATCCCCCAAAACCCAAACTTTAGAAAATCAAAAAGTCCATTTGAATGCAACAAAGGAACCTTATTTTGGCATGCAAATTCGTTGCACAAGGAAAATTGCAGAGGGGGCTTTGGTCATGCTCATGCATGGTCCCCTCGACGTAAATTTTTTGTAGAATCTAAAGAGAATGTTCTGTTTTTAAAGCTTTTCAATAGTCACGAAGGCGGCCCACTCCGCCAAATTGACCCACCACAAATTTTAACAAGCAAATTTTCCCAAATCAATGGAGAGATGGAGAGTGTGCTATGCCTACCCTTCACACTCCTTATCCAATCAATTTATGCCATGTCATAGACATTGACATGGGCCACTGTCAGAAAATTCAACCACATTCATAACGTGGCATCATGTGAGTGGTCCTTACTGCATGGCTTCACTTCTAAACAGCCAGGGCAGTCAATCCATGCAATTAGAATGATTCTGTTCATCACCCTTCCATCAGAACTCAGAATTGCAAAGGTTTGGTCTGAATTCTGACCCTGTTAGCCCTGAATTGAACTGAAATGCAGGGCAAGGCTAAGCAATGGGCAGCATGCATTATTTTTGGATCATTTGGAGATATTATTACGTCCATACATATATATATATATATATAATCTTTTATGGTATAAAATGTTATATGCCATATGTGCCAAAAAATGTTATATGCCATAGCTAGCTAGTATGACAAGTTACAACAACTCTTTCCGGTTTCCATCATGTTCATAAATAAAGTCTCCCCATGGATAATGGATATTAGATGCTTGCCTTCCCTATTGGCCCTATGGCCCGGCCCTCCTTAATTTCTTCCTCCGAACTTTACATCCCTATTTTGATCCTAAACTTTCGGTTTCTTTGTTTGCATCCCTAAAAGTTGAAACAATTTTTGTCTTATGGTTTCATTATTTCATATATTTATTATATACCATGTATTTACCTAATTCAAAAAGTTGTTGATGACATGTGTACCATGATGGTTTTTCTAAAAAATTTATACTCCAAAATTTCTTTTAGAAATCAAGCTATTAATATCTAACTTATTGATATGAGACTAATATCTTTCGAAATAATTAATACATCAAATGTAAGTCCTCGTAATAAAGTCCATTTCCTAAAATCGAACTTTGTAAGTAATTCTCACCTTTTTAATTTTTATCAAACTAGAGATCACCCACTTGCTATATACTCAATTTTTCCTTTTTACACTAACAACTAATTATCTAATTAATTTAGTAATTAGCGCATGGCACAACAAAAAACAAGTGCTGAGGGAGATTTTTTATATGAGATTTGATGTAGTTCGACTTTAGAGTAGTCGGAGCCCAATGTGATCACTGGACATCGGAGAGTTAGTAAAAAAAAAATTAACGCATGACACAGTTTCAAATTTAAAATTCGTAGTATCAGTTAATGAATTTTTTTTTTTTAAAAAAAAGCCTAAAGGTCTCTGGTCAAAGGAAAAGGAACTATAAAAGTCTAAAAACTAACACGTCTTTGAATTATGAACGGTATAATTAGGGAATTACTAAATAACGCCCCTTTTTACTAGGCACCTGCACCGCCCCCCCTTGGACTATTTTGTTCTTTCCTTCAAACTTCAAAATTTTCAATTCTATCAACCTTTAAACTTTCAAATCTCAATCATTCAAACAAAACAACATCAAAATTCATGGAATAGCGACATCCGGGATGGGTAAAGGAATTTTCGGATTGAAAGTATGTTTTTTTTGGAAAAAAAAAGTAAAAAAACAAATATCTATTTATTATTAATCAAATATTAAAGTCTTCTTGCTAATATTGACATATCCATACCCATTTAAACTAAATGAATTGTCCAATATTTATTAAAGGACAAAAGGAAATTAAAGAAAAATCTTAAAAAAAACCTTTAAAGAAGAACAAGAAAAGAAAAAAAACCTTTAAAGAAGAACAAGAAGGAAAAAGAAAAAGAAAAAGAAGTGACGAATAAGTATTGGACAATTCATTTAGTTTAAATGGGTATGGATATGTCAATATTAGCAAGAGGACTTTAATATTTGATTAATGATAAATAAATATTTGTTTTTTTACCTTTTTTTTAAAAAAAAACATACTTTCAATCCGAAAAAGTTTTGTTCATGCGTTTTGATGTTGTTTTACTTGAATGATTTTGAATAATTGAGTTTTGAAAGTTTGAAGGTTGAGAGAATTTTAGAGAATTGAAAAATTTGAAGTTTGATGGAAAATAAAACAAGGAGCAAAATAGTCCAAGGGGGGGGTTGCTAGTAAAAGGAGGCGGTGTTTAGTAATCCAGTATAATTATCATACCAAAACAAATACAAAAGGGAATTTATTAATAAATACGTAAACACTAAAATAATCGCAAAAGGAAGTAGATAGATAGATGATTTCCGAATTTTAATCTTACATTCAGATTCTCTTTGGACCGACTAGAAAGTTTAGGTAAACATAATCTGGGAATCAAAGATTTTGTCAATGTCCTCTAAAAATAACAAGGCCAAGCTTTTCCCTTTTTTTCACTTCCACTTTCACTTTATCTTTCTTTTTCCTTTATATACCACTTTACCAACATTGATCATCAACATAATATTAGAGGGCCCGCAAAACATGCAATCGGACGGCAAAGGCAGCTCCGAAACAAGGCAGACAAGACCTAGAAGAATCATGTGAGAGGTTTGGGTCAATGTCGGCAAATATTACGTGTCCATCAGAATCCGACGTGCACCAAAAATTTGGCCACACCAAATGATTAGGTGCATATGATGCACACAATATGTTTTCCAACCACAAAAACCCACACCACCCAGTAAGTAAAGTAATTGTTGTTAATTTGTCATTCAGTCACCGTCCTAAAGCCTCATTTTTTGCCCATTTTTGGTGTCTCAGATTCCATAATTAGGAGTCAAGAAAACTTTCAAAACTAGCTTAGAAAAAATTAACTTTGGCGTTTGGCCATTATGTTTTGTTGACACGTTTGGCCTCACACGCTTTTTTTTTTTTAAAAAAAAATTTGCAAAAATTTCTCATAAAAACGACAAGCCGACTCTTCCAACAGATACCATACCATTGTATTGGGGGCATTTGGCATTGCCAACATGGGATGGTTGCGTGTAAGAAGCTCAGACTCAAGCTCACTCATCCATTTTACAAGTGGCTAAATTGGGCCCATGCCACGTGTTAAAGAGAATGTAAGGTTTGGGTTCTCTAACACCATGTACATACATATCCTATCCCCATTCCCATACTATTTATATGATTAATTATATATTTTTATACAACTAGTTCAAAGATATTCTTGAATTCTTATTTGAAATAATTCGATATTAAAATATTAATTTTGAATTCATTTAAATTAGACGGGACAAATGTCATTCAGCACTTATCAACACCATGGTAGTCCTCTTGTAAAGGTCTGATCATGAGCACTATTAGTCACATGATCATATATATCTCGTCTAGTTCAAGTCAAACTATCCAAAAATCAAAATTTAATGGTCAAATTGTTGAAAAATTAACTTGAAATCGATATTGATTAATTCATTGATTTTGTACAAAAACATTATGGACAAACAGTATGGTAGATTCGGGTTTTTTTTTTTTTTTAATCAGGTAGATTCGGTTTATTATAGCTGATATTAATAAACTTTTGGCAGGAATTACGCACTGAGAAGGAAGTTATGTTGGTAAAGAGAACTGCCCAAATTTGCATCATAGTACTAGTTTGCTAAGCAGGCCAGGGTGAGGATGTGCTTTGACCTTTGTTGATCGGAGAGAGATATTGAAACCAATGAATACCTAAAACATGATAAATACCTCATTCAATGGGAATGATTGATTCATCAAATAACCATGTGAGATTTATTGCATGATTATAATAGAAGGGTTGTTATTAAATTATAATACTAATATTTATCTAGGGGTACAAAGGATTTTGAGTTATTCCTATGAGATATTGGGAGGAATTAAGAATATAAAACTAATTAGCATAAATATAATGGTTTTGTTTATTTTAGAGGGTTAGAGGAGAATGTTTTGGTTGTAGCGACGATGGTTGATTTGATGCAAGCTACCTGCATTTTTCAACCATGCATTTGATCAATAATTTTCTTAAATATCATAATCAAATGTATATATATTATTCAAATATTCATCATATATACCAACAACCATTCAAAGTTAAAAGGTACAATGGAGAACATGACTGGAGTCTTTCTTGTCTTTCTAAAACATCCGATCTGAAGCGTGCTAGGGATGAGATGAGAAACCAAACCTCCTAGAGTCTATGTTCGAAAGCCGAAAAAGCCTCGGGTTGAAGCTGCGGCTGGTACAACAACCGGTGCGGGTGCGGGTGCAGGTGATAGGATCGAAGCTGCAGCTGGCAGCAACGGAGGTGCCAATGTAGGTGATAGGTTCGTAGACTTCCTTAATAAGTCTTGGAGAGGGTTAATATTCTAGCAGTAGTGAGGCTGATATACATAAATGTAAACATTCTTTACAAACTTGGAGAGGTTGTAATGAAATTGACAACTTGTTATACAAGTTAACACAAGATGGTTTTTAGACAACAACAACTGGTGGTATATGAATTACAGATCTATATGCTTAAATTTTTCTTCTTAATGTCGATATGAACCTTATTACAATTTTGAGACAAAATTAGCCCTTAATTGGATGGAATACTAGTGGGATCCATCAAAAGCCCTTTACTCAATGAATTTTTTTTTCTTTTTAGCTTGAAGGCTATTTTATTCGAAATTTGTAAATTCAAGAGTTAAATTGACAAAAATGAGAATTCTGGGACTAAGTTATCCTTTTATTTTATATATGCATCAAATTAGCTGATCATCATTAAAAGGAAGAGAATGGTGAGGTCCAGAGATAAGATTTTGTGTGCTTCTATGTAATCTATGTTGGATGATGAATAAGTACCCCTATCCCGGAGAGGAACACTATTCATGGAAAAATGGTAAATTGAATCGCAAAATTGCCAAATTTTGCTAAAGGTTCTCATAATTGGGGCCTACGATGACCCAAATTGCATAAAAATTAAAGGGCCAAATGTATGTGGAATGAAACAAGGATAGTGCATGATTCTCTCATCAAAAGGATAAGGAGATAAAGGTGGATATGCTCAGCACCTTTTGGAAAATTACGCAGAAAATAATAATGAAATATGATATATGATGATAGCTAATAGTAGTATTTTGGAGTGGCAGGATATACAACTTCTTTAGCTGATGAATTGGGGGCATATAATTAGTAGGACCCCATTGCATATGGCTCGCTTCCAAGGACTTCTCTTCGGATAATTTCATGACATGATCATCGACAATGACAACTGATAATAGTGGAATTTTTAGCTTAAAATGCCCCAAGGTTATCCTCTCAACTTGTCAAATGTTTTCCAAAACCCACTTCTTGGATTGTTCCAATATCTAAAATCTCAATTTGCATTTTAATTAATCTCTCTCTAGGTCTAAATCTCTCATTTTCTTATCATTCGAGTATGAATTTGAAAATATCGAGTGATGAATTATTAAAATTTCACCCTTGGAGTATAATATATTTTGATTGAATAATTAAAATGGTCGCATATATTAGTATTAAGGCATTTTCATGGGTTATTATTTAGTTTTCTATAGAGTTGTATGAAGTTGGGAAAGCATGTTGGACCATACACAAAATTTATCATATGACATTCATTCAGTTGCTTGAATTTAAATTTCTAATTAGCTGTATATCTATACTAATTATAATGTGAAGTCCTGAGTTTGTGTCACGAGTTAACTTGGTGACAAACTCAGTTTTAAAAAAATTCAAAACAAAATAAAAACTACCCATTTTAAATAAAACTACCTATTGGAGGATAAATACAATAATTATATTTTATTTATATCATTTAAAAAAACTACCTATTTAAAAAAAAAAACTACTCATTTAGAAAAAACTGCCACAAACTACTACATTCTAATCATTTTATTTTCATATACACTCACGTTACGTGAGTGCTCTGTATCTTGTATATATAACTAGACAAGATAATGTTTCACATTAATCTCATGAAAACAATGGCCCAAAAAGGAAAACCTTCTATATAAAAATCTCATATACATGCACACAGTGTCGTCCATGTATGAAACGTCTAAAAACAATGTACCCTAATGGAAAAGTCTAAAACCCAACAGAAAAATGTAACCAAATTGGTGATTACATTTGAGTAGTAAAGCCTCCATAACAACAAAATTACAAGTAAAAGATATACTATTAGAAATTACATTTTGTTTATTTATATAATTATTTCTTTTTGCTTGGGACGTAATAGAGAAAACGTACTATTCGAGAAGCCATGTTAATTAATTTGTTTAGTTGTAAGAATAAAATATGTTATAATAATTAAGCAACTAATTTATTGTCATGGCTTATCAACACATATAGTACTATGTAACAATAGTATATTAAATATTAATTATGATGTGTGCACTTTTTTAAGTTAGCTTTTAGTTGATTTATATAAAAACAAGTTAGCTTTTAGTTGAAGAAGATCGGTACCAAAAAAAAAAAAAAGTTGAAGAAGATAATCATGCGCATTATGGATGTCCTTCAAATAGGATAAGTCCAGTTGTTTTTTTCAATATTATAACAATAATTATATATATATATATAATGAATATGAATTTTGTAAAATAATACTTATTTAAGTAACAAAGACAAATGTTGTTAATTATAATGTTCTAATGAGAGGGATAGCTCGCGTTGACGCGTCAAGTATTTTGAAATTTTAATTGTTAAATGTTGCTTTTATATGAATTACCTTCAGTTTGGTGTAGTTTGCTGTTGTTAAGGAGCAGCAACAGTTTGGTAATGTAAAAGGAGTAGGAAAAGTTGAATAGCAAATTTTTAATACAATAAATTGATTGATATGAACTATGCTCTACATTGAGTAAAATGTAAAGAGGAAGTCTTAGGATGAATTTGATTATGTTAAATCGATCTAGTAAGTACATTATTGCAAAGTCATAGACATTTTTGCTAAAAACCCACTTCAAAGTTACATATGCTTAGACTGAAAAGATAAAATCCATAAATATTTACTATAATTTAAAAAGTAAATAACATAAACACTGAAATTGAAAACATAAAGCTTGGAGCTGTGACTTGCTTTCCTTCACTACCCTGGTTGTTTGCTGTTATTACCTGGTGGATTTGCTTTTAACCTAGTGCGACTTTATCGCCCTGTTTTAGTCTTTTCTCATATGGCTAATTACTAAAAAATCCTACTAATCCTAAGAGGGTTGTTTACAATTCATTGGCTTTGTATGTAATTTTAGAATTAGAATGCAATTAATAGTTTCCCCATCATTTTTTCCCTAAAAATTAATGTTTTAGGCTTAAATTCCCGGTTTTGATGTTTTCCCTTGCCATTATTGTGCATTCATGATGATGACAGGCACTTTGGTTTTAATTTTAATTTTCCATTGCCTTTTACCGGTTTAAATTTCTTCCGGAATATGAAGGACCTGGCATCATGAATGCACAATAATGTCAAGGGAAAACATTAAAACCGGGAACTTAAACCTAAAAATTAATGCAAAAGGAAAAAATGGTGGGAAAACTATTAATTGCATTCTAATTCTAAAATTACATACAAAACCAATGAATTGTAAACAACCCTCTTACAATTAGTAGGATTTTTTAGTAATTAACCATGTAAGAAAATACTAAAATCACATCAGGTTAAAAGTTAGAAGGAGCATTTAGTAATTTCACGTGGTTACAAAAATAATATGTAGTACTCCCTCTGTCCCTAACTATAAGTCTCTTTTTGGTCAACCAAACCAAATTTTGACCATTATTTATAAAAAATATATAAAGTAATATAATTTTTAAAAATAACACTTATAAATCTTGAATTACAAACTTTTGAACACATATTTTTTTAAAATTAAATTTTAAATATTTTTTTATAAATCATTAGTCAAAGTTTGACGTTGGTTGACCAAAAATGGACTTATAATTAGGGACAGAGGGAGTATATATTAAGAACACTTATATCACATATATATATTGAAGTTGTAATTTAATTATTTTGGGACAGGAAATTCAAGTCTAGCTCCTTGAAGAAGTCGAGGAGGGAATAAAAATTCTCTGTCCCATTTGTTGTGCTCCATCCACCAAATAATAACAAGTGTAAAGTGTTCCTTTTTAGTTTTTAATGTTATCCCAGGTTTGCCTAATTAAATTAAATTATATATTTCCATTTTAGTCTACTCTTCTTTTTCTTTTTTTGACAATAATTTAGTATACTTTTCTAAAACACTCCTAGTTAAGTATTTATTTATCTACACATGTTTATTCTCTCTCCGATTAAAGAAAGCTACATATATAAAATTAGAAATTAATGCCTTCTTGATGCTGTAAAATGACAAATGCAAAGGAACAAAAGGGTTCAAACTTATAAATAAGAACAAGGGGAGTAATATCTAAGACTAATCCTTTTATATAATTATATTTATTTTAAATTTGGACTAAACCTTGAGTTTAAACGGGTTTTTATTTTTCTAGCCAAGGGTTTTTATTTTATTTTATTTTTTTGAGCAACAATTTTGCAACTTCTCATTGATCCGAAACAAACAGTATTATAAAACGGGCAGAGGGTCTCCGCATCAAACATAATTAGCCCCCACAGGACATTCCAATTGGACTAAATTATGAGCAAAAGTATTACAATCCCTATTAACATGCGAGAAACTGATAAAACGAAAAAAGGCAGCCAACTGTTTAATCTGAACTATAAGAGTACCACCCTCCCAAAAACAAGGAGAGTCCTTATTAATCTCTAGAATAGCAGCTAAGCAATCACTCTCTAAAAAACCATAATATCAAGCCAAAATTAGTCCGAAACGAATAGCGTACAGCTCTGCAAATAATGAGTCCAACACATACTTGATCCTTGTTGTTGCCGATAGCAGAACTTTGCCATCACTATCCCGTATTACCATTCCTAAACCAGCCTCCGATCTACTAGCCAAAAACGAAGCATCCACATTGAGCTTCACTACTCCTCTCGCTGGTGTAGTCCAAACTGGTATCGGGTTAGGTACCTCCACTCCAACCCGTCGAACAAAGGACATCTCCATATCATGAACAAACCTAGCAGCTGATATACACAAAGCAGATGGCATCGTGCAAACATGCTCATAAAGAGCCTTATTCCTATTCGTCCAAATAAGCCATAGCAAGAAACAAACCAACTCCAACGAACCTAAATCTCGAGCTTTCAGGAAAAGATTTAACCAAAATTCATCAGATTCAATCCAGCTTTCCAAATACCCTAACAACCATGGACAAGCTGCATCCCAAACAGTTCTACTAAATGGGCAATAAAAAAAATATATGCATCAAGCTTTCATGACCTGTACAGACTACACATACCCCATCCACATCCACACCTTTAGTTCGAAGCATGGCTTTGGTCGGTAATATATTAGACACCAGACGCCACAAGAAAATTTTAACCTTTGGAAGCACCAAAGATCCCCAAATCAATCTCCACATAAGTGACCGATGTTCTATGCTAAACTCTTCTTTACCAAGAAAACGTCTAGCCACATGGTATCCACTTCTCACTGAATAACATCCATCTTGTGTTCTTGACCAAACCAATAAATCCTACACGAAAGATGGAGAGGAATACACAAAATTCGCTGAACATCATCCTCTACAAATAATTCTCTCAACAAAACAACATCCCAGGAGCCATTTTCATCCATTAAAGTACTTACTGGGGTTGGGTTTCTAACAACACCAGGCTTGGGTCTAGAGAGGTAATTAGGTGGATTATTTATCCACTTGTCCCTCCAAATATCAATTCCAGAGCCATCTCCCACCCTCCATCGGCAACCTTGCTTTAACACCTCTCTCCCAGCTAGAAGACTTCTCCAGACAAAAGATGGATTATGTCCTAAAGTTGCCTCCATAAATGAGCTATGCCAAAAATATTTGGCCTTCAAAATTTGAAAGCACAGAGATTGTTCAGCATGCAATAAACGCCAACCCTGTTTTGCAAGTAACGCCAAATTAAACGCCTCGAAATCACGGAACCCAAGACCTCCACCCAACTTAGATACACACATAGATTCCCAAGATTTCCAATGAATTTTACGTTTCTCGCCAATGCTCCCCCACCAATGAAATAATCATATTCAGTTCCTGTAAAAATGATTTTGGAAACCTGAAACAGCTCATTAAATAGGTCGGGATTACTTGGGCAACTGCTTGAATCATCACCGCTTTTCCTGCTCCTGACAGAATTTTCCCACGCCATCGCTGAACCCTTTGCCAAAGCCTATCTTTGATTAGCTGCAACTCTGCTCGCTTTGCTCTTCCTATCATAATGGGTAACCCAAGATACTTATCCCTGTCTAATACTCATTGTACTCCAAGCTTCGACATTATTTGTTAAAACTTGAAAATAAAGACATGATACAAAGGAGACGTGACAGAATTTAATGATTTATTAGACATAGAGTGGGGCAAAAAATAGGGACAAATGATTTCCATCCCAAGGAGGGGAATTAACGTACCAACTTTAATTAGTGAAACACTCGGTCTTTATTTTTATTTTTAGTGTTTTGAATTGACTGATATAATTAGTACTAGTAAAAAAATCTAATTAAATATTGTTCGGAATACCTTATAAATTTTTTTGAAGGATAATTTGATTTAATTAAAAATAATTAAATATATAATCCAATGTCGATAGTGATCAAACTTATCATGATGACGGTAATTCATTTTTTTAATTAAACAAATATGTAAAATCATATTTAACAGTACTCTATCAATATCAATAGATGATCACATGGTTCATAACCTCTTCTATTTCTTTCGTGAGAATGATAGTTAGAGTCGTGCTGATCAAAATCAGCTATGATTGCATGACAAAGAAATTCAATGAGAAATACTTTGAATCATTAATGAAAATACTATAGTAGTAATCAATTTGGCATCAGCAGACCAAAATGTTGGATTTCAATTTGGTGACCATATACACGCAGAGAACATTAATTATGACCCTTTTAAACAAACATTTGATTTTTATAACATAGTGTGCAAAGAGGCATGCAAGCAATGCATGCCAGCTTTGCATATCCTAAATATCAAATCAAATCAAAAACTTGGCCATCTTTCCTTTCCACTTCCATTTCCATAGAACCCTCTCCAAGATAAGATGAGTATCTTTCCGTAAACAAATTGTGATATATAAAACTATTATATGTTACTATTTTGTTAGGCATAAAAAGATCAATGCTCCCCAACTTGTTGGATAATGACTCAACCTCGAGCTGCTTTCAAATTTAGTACTACTAACTTCATTAAAATTTGCAAACGAGGGTTAATTTTTTAAAATAGCGTTTTGCATGTGGAAAAAAAGTTAGTTTTTTTTTCTCTTCTTTTTTTATAGTATAGTTTTTTCTAAAATTATATGGTCCATGAAGGAGATAAATTGTTATATAATAATAATAATTAAAGCTGATGAAACTTCTTGTTTTTTCCCTTAATGAACATGATATTAAATTAGCTACACAATTGGAGTTAACCATTTTTTTTCCCATAATCCAACTTCACTCATCCCAAAATTCCAACTCAGAAATCGCCACAAAAAGTCTTAATTACCTTCAGTGTTCCTGTGGGAATTATGAAACTTCTTATTGGTAGTCTCAAGAATTCGATTGATATTGCAATTCTCCATGTAAAAGAGTGGACCGTGGAACTAGCAGGACCACAAGCAGCAATCCAAACAAATTGGAATCATGTCATATGGTATATTTATTATTACATTAATTAATTAATTATTATTTCATTTCATAATACTCTATACAATATATTTCAAGTTTGGAGTAATCACTTAACTCCTTACGCTCTAATTTAGTTTTAAATAACATGAAAGTTACTCCCTCTGTCCCAAATTACCTGACCCTTTTGAGTCAAAGTAATCCTAACTTTGTCCCTTAATAATAAAAAAATTATATAGAATTAAATTTTTAAAAATTGTGTTTTGATTAAGTTAAATCTTAAACTTTTCAAAACATATTTTTTGAAAATTTGATTGTATATATATTTTTTGCAATTAAAAGTCAAAGGTAGAATTAGTTTGACCCAAAAGAGTCAGATAATTTGGGACAAGGGTGAACTTTTACTTAAATATCCAATTAACTATCAATGTGATTAAAATTGGTCGACATGATCCTCATGATCAGAGAAAAAATTTATTTTCTGCCAAATAGTAAGAAATTTGATCATATGAAGAATTTAATTGGACATAAATCAAAACTGTTTACATAAAATCCTACTATATTAAAAGCAATATCGGGACCATATTTGAGTCATGAAAAAACCAGTGAAACTGCATTGTTGAGGATGCATATGCATGTGGCAATCTATCCAATTACATGCTGACATCTATTAAGGGTAAATATATAGCATATGAGTGTTTATCTACAAAACAAAGTGGTTGTGGATCCCATGCCTAGCAATTCCAATTTCTGATTGAATATGACTGCAAAATGTGGACCGAGGCGCCCCCACCCCCCACACCCCCTGGACCATCTCTCCATTGATGGCAATGCTTATGCTTTCAGTTAAAGGAATATTAATTTCTAGGTAGAGGCCGTTAATTACCAAAATACTCAATTTTACACCTTATTTTTTCAATCCATTTACAAATCAAATAAGAAATTAAAAGTGCAAAAAAATTATAAAAAATAAAAACAAGCGCTTTACGGACGCGGTTTAGTTGATATAAATTACGTTCCGGATTAGTCATGGCAAAGCCCTGAATACCAGATGAGATATAAAAGAAAAAAAAGATATAAATTATAAATATTAAAGAGATATTCTGCAAAAATAAATAAATAAATAAAGAGAGATATGTCATTTCTTCCTCAAGAAATTGACAAATTGTTATAGCAATTTTACATAACAAAAACCTGGATATATAACTAGATTTACTAATCGAGTCATACAATATGCATGGTTGTCGCCCTTCGCTTCAATTGATATGTGTAGTCACTGAAAATATATTGACAGGAAAGAAATAAATAAAGATTTAATGTGGCTGGTAAGTGGTAACACAAAAAGGAACTTTGAAAAAATTAGTTTTTATATGTATATGGAATTTTTTACCTAAAAAAAGGCACAATTCTTGTGGAGTTCAATTTCTGTTATATCAATGAAATAGGGGAATATCAGTGGCTACATCGATTTTTAGTTCATTTGTTCTGTTATTCCAGTTGTGGAATAAATTGCATAACTTGTCATTTGAGGTTAGACAACCAAAGAAATTTCAATTTTTCTACACAAATACTAAATGTTAAGACTGAAAAGTAAAGGAAATAATTTTAGAATTAGGGAAAAAAGTGAGAAGTTGCTTTCTTTCATAACAAAACATTACAATCACCCAACAAGAAAATATCACACATATATATGAGTAAACTAAATTAATTCAATAATTAGTTATTCAAATAAAATCTCGTATAATCAATCTTATTTATATATTTGAAGATATTATTTCATACAATATTTAACGATTAGTGAGATCTTAAACTCCATATAAACGAGTTTAAAGAATTGACAAGTATTTTAAGTAATATTATACTTGTCATCTTCTGAATCCCGCTTATAGAGTTTAAAAACTACATTATGAATGTAGATATAGCAAATAATCCATAATTTATTCAACTTGTGGTGCTAAGTGGTGTGACTACTATGTCTCTTCACGACTTCACCTTCCATCAAGCAGAGTTGACTTGAGCCTCATCGCAAAATTCATATCCTGGGGCTAAATCTAAAAGTATGATAGTTGCAAATTTTTTTTTCCAATAAATTCCATTTTAGAAAGATGCCTTCCAACAGTCCGTATATATCTACGGTATATCCATACGATTGTATCTTTTGGAATAAGTCATAATTTGAATACTACTCTTCAAATAAGAGAATCATACATTAATTCTCCAGTCAAATTTATAGTGAGGTTAATATTACTATACTATATATGTGAGGATGAGAGTTTAAATCATGACAACTACAAAATATTGAAAATATATAAATATCCAAGTACTCTAGCTAAAGAAGGTTATTAAGGGTTTATCAAATATATATTTACCAACTATATTATATTATATTATATTATATTATGGCTTAATATATATTCCCTCTGTCCCCTATTATCTGTCACCCAGTCTTGTCCCTTTTTATCTGTCACCTTTGGACATAAAATATTTTGAATACCAAATTATCCTTATTTAATACTTCTCTCTTTGTCTTGAAAAGTGTTGTTAGTGGGGTGGGAGTGGTATAAAAAACAAATGATGAGAGATGTAATGAGGGGTAATTTAGGAAAATAAATAAATAAGTCATTGAATTCATAAATTAAACTAACTTTAACTAATTTTCTTGGTTTGTAAAAAACGGTTATAGGCAACAGATAAAAAGGGACAGAGGGAGTACTCAATCTTGCACTTGATAATTTATTCAAAAAGTGAAAATTTTGACACTACAAGTTTTATTTTACATGAAATCACCCGGATTACCATGATTTTTTTTATGAATTTTTTTTGGTGAAAACAAGCAGGAAAGACAAAAACTAACTATGAGTAAATCTTCGGGGGAAAGTTACACCCCTTATATAAGTATCGAGTAGATTCCTCATATCATTAGGTAAATCCATAAACAATTCATAATCATCATCCAAACTACAAGTAACATTTGCCAATCAGTCAACACAGAAATTTCATGAAACCTTCTCAATGCATTGATTGATTTACCTAATGTAATGTGATTTGATACGTGTTTGGATACTCCGTGTCAACGCCAATATTGCATAAGATGGATATGTACAAAAGATTAGTATATGTATGAGGATTAAAATGTCTAAAACAAAAATAGAGAGGGTCAAATACTCAAATTATTGATTTATACTACATAGTAGTTTGAACTTTTTTTTTGGGCCACACATAGTAGTTTGAACTTAGAAGGTCAAAAAATACTAAACTTCATTATTCAATGTTAATGGCATATATATTATCCCATAAAAATAGTGGTGTATATACATATATATATATATATATATATATATATATACTACAAACCATATTAAAATATATACTACTACTAAAAGACAAATTTCCAATGTGAAAACTGAGACGAGTTAAGGCTACCAATATATTTATTTAACAAATTAATAACCCAAGAAAACGGCTGTCTAAAGCGAAAGAGCAAAGAGTTGAATTGAACCTTATAATCTGGGCTTATGCTAAGAATTTCTACCTTTACCTTACGAATTGGAATCTTTTGACGTAAGCAGAGTGGGGCCATTTTCAAGTTTTTTTTTTCTTTTTCTTTTTTCAGTTTTTCACTTCCCCAAACATCTCCTAAGAGGAGAAAACATACTCTATAAATACGGGCTCAAGAGTACCAAACCTAGGCTTGAAGACGCCACTCCAAAAGCATCTTCCAGGCCTTCTTCCCCTTCCCTTTTTCCCGACAAAAGCAGCCACCGTAACTCTTTCAACTTCAACTCTCAATTAACCCAAACCTCCGATAAGCATGGTCGGACCTACCCCCACCATCAAGTTCCTCTGTAGTTACGGCGGTAAAATCCTCCCCCGTTACCCCGACGGCAAACTCCGTTACCACGGCGGCGAAACCCGTGTCCTCGCCGTTGACCGCTCCATTTCCTTTTCTGGTCAGTACTCTTTTTCTTCCCCACCACCCTTTTCCTTGTTTTTCTCTTTTGAATTTGAATTCGAAGTTGGTTAATATATTATATAGTTTTAAGTTTAGGGTAAATTAAGTAGCTAGTGTGGAGAAATGATTTTAGAGTGAATTATATATTGGTACAGAGCTGTCGTTGAAGATGGGAGAGATGTGTGGGACAGCGGTGAGTCTACGTTGCCAGTTGCCAACGGAGGATCTAGACGCTTTGGTCTCGATCACTTCCGATGAGGATCTGGCGAATCTCATCGAGGAATACGATCGCGTGGCGTCGCCGCCGTCTTCTTTAAAGATCAGGGCTTTCCTTTCGCCGCCAAAATCCTCCTCCTCCACGAGAAAATCAATTTCTCCTCCTTGTTCATCGGCTTCTTCCTCGAAGTCATCATCTTCATCTACTCCCCGGTTCTCCTGCATACGTCAGATTCCGAGGCCCACCCCTCCCGTCGCTCTCCCTCTCTGTTCTGAGAAATCTGCCGCCGCCGCCGGCAAGAGTATTCCTTACTATGGTTACCATGTTCATCACGGTAGCCCTAGTCATATTTACCTTATTCATAACGGGAATCACTGGCAATAACAAGCAGCAAAAGCAAAAGCAAACAAGGATCATCAATCTATTAATCTGTTATGATCCTGTCGAAGAACAAGTAAAACAATACTTTTACCCAAACAAGGAAGAAAAAAAAATACCCCCCCCCCCAAAAAAAAAAAGAAAAAAGCTAAGCTATATGATCATGATGATGTATTTGGAACTGTAAATCGTTTTAAGAAGGATTGCTTTTGATGATGCGTGGCCATTAATGAATTTCCCAGTACTCCACTTTCGTTCTGGATCATCTCCCCAAAAAAAAAAAAGCCCAAACTCTTTTTTTGTTACGGTGAGTTTTTTTTTCCTTGGTTTTGTTTCTGGTTTGGTTGGAATGTTTGTTTGTCCACTGCCCAGTTCCATTCACTCCACAGTTTACAGCTTTCCCCCATTTTTGGGATTCTTCATTCCGTTCCGTTCAAGAGCCATTTGAACGTCGTAACGCATTCAGATTCCAGTATTTTCGTGCCACGTTGCTTTTCCCTTTTATCTTCAACAGCTTTCTCGTACTTTGTTCAACCCGTGTGTCCCACGCGTGTGACTTTTTTACCGGCATTTTTTATTCTCATTCTCATCCGTTTCCCCTTACGTATTTTTCATGTCTCTGGTCTACATGTTTCTTCCTTTTCTGTCCGTCACCCTTTTTTCTGTTCTGGGTTTCTGTTAGTATTTCCTTAATTTCTCCTCGTCACCTTTTCTGTTTGTTTCTTTTCTTTGTATGTATTTCAATTGCCTTAATCTCTTTTGAATTTTTTTTTTTAAAAATTTTTACAGGTAAATGAAGATAAATTAGCATGGGTTAAAAGAATCACCAAGAGCAGCCTTGAATAATCAGGCACCAACCAGTGGAAATGCAATATGTAAGTTCCTTTTTTCTATTATTTGAAGTTTTTTTTTCTTCATAATATAAAATTTTCTATTGTTGATTATAATATTTTAATATCCAGAACTATAAGGCCAAGTACTCCTTTCGGAATTTTATATATGAAAATTAAATTGATGACTCAAAATGTCTTCTTATCCACATTGAAGATTACAACAATGAGGTTGTCATTCATCATCTCATGATCAAAACTAGTTTTGTGTGTTCTTTACAAAAAGGTTGGTTTTTCTTTCCAAGACTAAGCCAAAAACCAAGTACAAAAATATATTCAAATAGTATAGTTAGGGTGTTAGTTGGTTAAATTGAATAAGATACTTTGAATCTAGCGGAAATGAATAAATTTCAAGGTACAGTCTCTAACTTATATTGTCGTTTTCTGTATTTTTGTATCTTTATACCAGTTACCACCTCTTGACGCATTCATAGATAATAGCAACTATTTCCCATACTTGATAATTATCCCTCTGCTAAGAATATCTATTTTCAAGCCAAAAAAAAAAAATTAGTGATTTTTTTTTATTAATCAAGTTTAACTAATTATAAGAGGTCATATATATAGTTTTGAATTGGTTAGAATATTATTCAAATTTGTATTCAAATGATTTGATATTTTATTCATGTTGTGATATATGGGCCATAGGGATGGCTAACTCCTGATCAATGATTTTCATTTTTGACCAGATTCGATACATTTAATTGCAAAGCGGCAAAGGGGCAGCACCGAAGCAATGGTTGTTTCAATACAAAACAAATTCCAAGTAGCAATGAGCAATAAATTAAGGGGGACCATTGTCCATTTTGAGAATCAGATGAGTCGACATATATATAATTACCGGAATTTATTGAACATGCATGGAGGAAGACGAAAGCCATATATAAAACTCTAAAAATCTGTCCCACTTGACAGCTGGAATTATATATCAACTGATGAAGAAAGGTGGTGCTCTAAATAAAAACCAATATGATAATACACAATAATTTCTTTGAAATAATAATAATGACAAATAATAAAAGAAAAATAAGAAATTTTAATGATACAAGATAACGAAGAGGGAACATTGATATTGAATTTTCTTTTAATTTTCATATTCAGAGAATTGGAGGGAAGACAGGACAGAGGTTCGAACCCTAATAGGCAGAGCCCAAGATTGATTTTAGGTTTAGAGGAGGAAGGGTCTCCACTCATGTATCATTCAAAGAGGAAAGATTCCCATTGCTATCCCAATTTTGGAGAGATATGAAGGATTTTTTTTATATAAAAAAGAATATTATAAACTACTATTGAATTAACAAATGGAAAACAAATCATGAAAGTGATCAGTTTGATGATGATTGTTAAATAGTATATAGTTCTTATATCATGGAGATGAAGATAAAGTGATTTTAAGGTTATCATACCCCACCATGTGCATATGCGATATCTTTTTTTAATATTCTATATTAATTGTTTTTCATCCTAAACATGAAAATGATTTATTGAAAGAATAACTATATGAATGAGTACTAATTAAGTTATGCCACCGATAGCAAGAGTTTGGGAAGTCTGTTTTTTTGATAATGAGAGGAGTGACTGAGAAATGCAATAGTTTTTAAAAAAAGTGGTAGCCGTCGTGGATCCCACCGGCGGTGGTCTCGTCTAATTAACCCGCGTTAATTTGTTTGAGAGCTACCGGCGCTAAGCTATGATGTTTGCTTGGATGTCGGAACCTCATAATGAAACCTTTTGATTTGTGATAATGTGTAAGAGGCCAGGTTGGGGCTAAATTAATACCTTGAATTGATATATTATATGATATGAAAGCTTTTTGTGTGGCATTGTGGTTGGTTTTGTGAATTGTTTTGAGATTGCAAGAGATAGGGACTTGAGAAGCACAATGGCATGGAAGTAGTCAATTGCCTAAGATTAAGAAATAAATGAAGGGTATCTTGTCCAATGCCATTGGGGTTTAGCTTTATAGATGGCATCCAAATATCTTGAATTGCATAGTGGAGTCTAATTGCTCGATTTGAGATGAAATGAATGCACTCATCCAACACCTATAGGTGCACCCCTAATATCCACCCATCTCACGTATCATACAAAATGAAAATTCTCGATGAACTATGACAGAATTGTTATTGGGCATTTAATCTAATGGTGGAGTGATGAATTCTTAGTTTTAATGGCTAGAGTTCAATACTTGACGGTCTCAAGTAAAAAAAAAAAAGAATTTGACTATATATATTTATATCCATTTTATGTTTTACGACTAGTTCAGTTCGAAGTGGATTGACAAGTTGACCCACTAAGTCTCTTTTGGGCCAACAATTTAAACCCTAAAAAAAATTTAGATTTATCCTCACCATCATATTTTCTTACCCAAAAAAAAAAACAAAAAAAAAAGGCCATCAGACATTTGGTCTGGTGGTAGAGTACTGGACTCTTAGTTCCAGCCTACCTAGATTATTTGTAATTTGTTTATTTATGTGTTTGGTAGGTAGATAGTTTATTTATGGGCATAGAGATTTATTTGAATTGTAATGAGATTTCATTGAGTTTATTTGTTGGCTCATAGATTAGCGTTTCAGTAATGTGCTAATCATGTAGCGGTGTACGAGTCTTCCTATGCGTTTGTAATCCCAAACCAAGAAATGAAAATGATTCTTTCCTCAAAAAAAAAAACAAAAAAATTCATACAATTAGTTTAGTACTAATGTTCATATATTAGGCAGGTCTGGGCTTGCTATTGTATTCGACTGGGCCCAACCCAATAGTAACCATATGAGCTTGGTAGTCAGATCCAGGCTGCACACCAACCTCAAGAATTCAAGACCCATTTTTAGCCCAAAAAGAAGGGGAAAAAATACAAGTATTATTAAGATCAATCAAAATGACGAACAAGAAATTGGTGTGAAAAGCCCGCGAAACAGATCAAGCAATGATGACGACGACGACTTTGAAGACATCTCGAATGCTACACACTTGTCAACACCAACAGAACAGTAGGCAATGGCCAACGTCGATTCGTCGAAAAATTCAACGCTTTTATAGTTCATATCATAATTATCCTCGAACTTTTTTGGTTTTTTCTTTTTGCTTGCGCTTTCTTCAACAAGAAACAATAAGCAATGTAATATGGATTCTTATTTTAAAAAATTCCCGATTCTCTCTTATCTCCTCTCCCAACAAGATCCTTACAATCACCCATCTATTCCTTCGAAAACCCACCAGAAATTATTCACCGATTTCCCACGTTTAATCGACCCAACCGTCTTTTCTTCACTTTCCCAATCCATCCCCTCCACCGTCACCCAAACCCTCGTCTTCCTCCGCTCCCTCGGGCCTCGACCCGATCCTTCTTCCGTCGCCGCCGCCCGCTCCAAGATCATCAACCTACAGCAAACCGAATCTTCCTCCGAGGAGGAGGCCCAGATTTACAAGGCGGTTATGCGATTGGGTGCTTTGCACGAGGATTTCGACAGACAGTTGACTGAGGTGGAGGAGAATCTGGTTCGTATTTACAGTTCGGTTGTGGAGGAAATGGGAGATGAGGATCAAGTCAATGAGGAAGTTGTGAGCATATTGAAAGAAGCTGAGAATGGTGGGGTGGTTGAAAAAGTTGAGCTTTCTGGGAGACACTTGAAGATTTTGCCTGAGGCTTTTGGGAAGCTTCATGATTTGGTTCATCTCAATCTTTCCCAGAACCATTTACAGGTATATTATGTCAATATCCCTTCCTGCTTTTAATTTTGATTTTTTCAAGTTTGAATTTGATCTTTTCTAGCCTGTGAATGGGAATTACTAAGTACAAACATTGGGTGGTTAAAGCAAGAATTGTAGGTATTTTAGTGCTCTTTTGATAAATTTTGTATCTTTTGATCGACAAAATAGTTTGATACTTAGGTTAGAACTCTCAAGTCTCAAGAGCATATAACTTCCTGTATCCTGTTGCAATGAGAGATGTCCTAGGGAATGTTAAGTTTCATGGTTTCCTAGGGAAGGGGAAGGGAATGTTAATTGTTTAGAATGGGGGTGATACTTTTACACTCTTATAGTGAAATAGTGATTGTGATCAGTTAATAACCTGTAATTGTTGGTGAATTAATGAGATAATTATGATAATGTCTTCGTTTTGGAGCATGTAGAATCCCTTATCTTTTTATTTGGTGGGAACCAGGTCATTCCTGATTCAATAGCAGGGCTAAATAAACTTGAGGAGCTTGATGTTTCTTCCAACCTTCTGCAATATCTGCCTGACTCTATTGGATTGTTGCTTAAGCTGAGGGTGCTCAATGTCTCCGGAAACAAGCTAAATGCCCTCCCTGAAAGCATTGCTAGATGCAGGTATTACGTTTTATACTGGTTTTGTTCTCCACTGACTCTTCTTAGCAGCTATTGTTCCTTTCCTTTCCGGCTCTTCTGCCCTTGGTTTTCTTTAAAGGTTTAGTTCGTCATTCTTTTCCAGTTCACTGGTGGAGCTTGATGCAAGCTTTAACAACTTGACACGTCTGCCAACGAACATGGGGTATGGACTCCTAAATCTTGAAAAACTCACCATCAAGCTGAATAAGATCTGCTTCCTGCCACCATCAATCTGTGAAATGAGGTCCTTGAGATATCTGGATGCTCATTTCAATGAGCTTCATGGCCTGCCACAAGTGATTGGGAGAATGAAAAACCTTGAAGTCTTGAACCTGAGTAGTAATTTCAATAACTTCACAGAACTTCCCGAAACATTTAGTGACCTGGGTAATCTCAGGGAACTTGATCTTAGCAACAACCAAATTCGAGCTCTACCATACACATTCGGTCGCCTTGGAAAGCTATCAAAGCTCAATTTGGACCAGAATCCACTCGTAGTGCCTCCAGTGGAGATAGCGAATAAGGGGGCTAATGCTGTCAGAGAATTCATGTCAAAGAGATGGTTTGACATAATCACAGAAGAGCAAAGGAAAATCATGCTTGAAGCAAACAATCAGCAAGGTCAGACAGGATGGTTGGCATGGGGAGCATCATTGGTGGGTAACATCGTGTCAGGTGTTTCGCAAACTATAGGCGGATATCTAATCGGATCAAAGACTCCTAGGGATCCATATCTGGATCAACAATTGTGATTCCCTGGTCCTTGTAATCATCTGGGATGTGAATGCATGATTAATAAGCATGCATGCTTATTATTATAAGAGATTTTTGGTCGCAGAAGAGCCGCTTTGTCTCTACAAATAAATCCTGTGTATATGTGCTCTGTAATAATGAGAATACTCCTGTATTTCTCTACGTGATGTCATGATTTGTATATAGTGGCTTTCTCCCAACCCAAAGTGAACATATACTAGTTATGCATCTGGGGTACTTCTCCTTCATACTATGTTTATTTCCTTTTGTCGAAACCTTGTGAAGTTTGTAAATTAATTGCCAAATATGCATAGGAAATTGTGTTCAATATATCTCTACTTTTCAAGAAGACGAACTTGAAGTTTTAATGATACTTATGAATGCATTTAAGTTTTGTGAAACGCAAAAGTTCCTGACAATATTCATTGCAGAGATGAGCTGAACCAAATTTCACATCCAGCCGAAGAAAATGAAGATCCTGTATCAAAAATCTCGCAAGCTTAAAATTTTCCCATGGCGTATCCAATCCAAGAAAAGGTGTCTACGAGGAGGAGCAGACCATATTTGTATATGTGAAGAATTTGGAGATAAAGCTTTTTGCCCTTAGCCATAGCCAGCAACTGTACAGTTAATTTAAGGCGCTAAAATCGGATTATTTGTTATTGCCTTCATAAGCCACTTGGCTATGGTGATGTCAGATTATTCTTTCGAATCTCGAATTTCCTGCTTACTATTGAAGCATTCAACTTCTCTCTGTTTTTTTTTTCTTCCTCACAGATTTTTTCACTTCACTCCTTATTTTTTGTTGCCAAAAATATGAGAAATTCTTCATACAAACTTTGATTGGCAATGGATTCAGCTCTAGTTATCAAGGTCAGTTCTTTTCCCCTCTCTTTGTTTTTTCACTTTCAGTTCCTTTCTTTCATTTCGTTTTCCTCTTTGAGTTCTTCCCCTTATTTACTTAGAATTTCCAATTTAGTATTTTTTTTTCTTTTCTGGGTTTACTCTTATTGATAATTTGAAGTTGAATGAGACCCTTAGTAGAATAAAGTGAAAATTTTTAGCCTGCCAATGCATGTAATAGTAGTCGATTAGTTGATTAGTGGTAGTAATTTTGGATTATCAAAAAGACAATAAATATGCCATATGTTCTGCCTTTTTCAGAATACCATATAACAGTGTTAAAACACTCATTTCTAGTTTTCTTACATGATGATGATAGTTTGTCGTATCAAACTAGCCAGTCAATGATTTTAAATTCCCTCCATTTTAATAAGGTTTTTGTGTTTTTTTGTCTTTCTTCTTGTTTGAATATACATGGTCATTGCCTCAGGTCAAATATGGTGATACACTTAGGCGCTTTACTGCATATCCTGATGAAACTGGTCTCCTGGATCTTGACATGAACTCGCTAAAACAGAAGATTCATAGCATGTTTAACTTTGCTTCTGATGCCAACCTCACCCTGGTTTATATTGATGAAGATGGTGATATGGTAACATTTGTTGATGATGAGGATTTATGTGAAGCAATTAGCCAAGATTTGAATCCCCTCAGAATAAATGTGTCATTGAACAATACAAGAGCCAGAAGATCCAAGTTTAGGTTAAAAATAAGTTCTAGTTGTAGAAGATCATGTCCACTGTCTCCAACTGATTCTGGTGATTTTGAAAGACCTTTGAAGTTTTTATCTGATCCTAGTTTAGATGTTTTTCAAAAGATCTTTGTGGAAATAATAGCAAAGGCCACCACTTTAGTATTAATGAAATTTGTGGACTATTTATCTAAGTTAGAATCATCCCTCCAAGGCTCTCTTTTAGAATGTAAGGAAGGTAAACACAATGGGGAGGGATTCGCTTCTGAATGTCCAAAGGATTCTAAAGTGACTGAAAATTCACAGTTCAGTAATGGCATAGTTAAACAGAAGCCATTGCCAACAGGGGAAATTGAAGACTCAATGCAAAAAGGCTTTCAAATGGAACCTGAGAATGTGACAACCGCCTTGAAAAATTCTGTTCCACAGTATACTCCTGGAATTGTTGTTAACAATGATCTTCAAGTAGATTCCGCTGCATCAGAATTCTCAATTTTAAATGGAAATTCGTGGGTTTGTCCGTCTGACGCAGTGTGCAATCAGAACAATAACAAGGCCAAGGAAGAAGAATGTGCTCAGAATAGTGGGAATTGTACTAATTCTGATGGTTCTGTATATCTTGATAATCCTTTTATTACCATTCAAGATTCTAGGTCATCACGAATTGATTCTAAGCCCTGTGAATCTTCATCAAAGAATATCAGCTATTCTGGAAATAGTACCATTTATAGAGTATTTCACAAAGGAATCAGATGTGATGGTTGTGGAATGCATCCTATAGTAGGGCCTCGTTTCAAATCAACAGTGTAAGAAATGAATTTCTCCTCATTGACATCTGACTATTGTTAATGTTTTTGCCTTGTATTGTACATGACATGTTTAAACTTCTTTCTGCAGAAAAGAAGATTATGATCTATGCAACATTTGCATTTCAGACATGGGAACTATGAATGAATATATCAGATTAGACCATCCTGTCCCAGTTCCACGTCAATCCCATCTTTTACAGAAGAAAAAATCTGACCCCGTATGGGAATAGACATGAGCAGTGCACATCTATAACTTTTTGCATGTTTGTATGGATATTCTGTTACTAATTTTGTTGTTTTCATGGTTTCAGCATTCCTATTTGAAACCCATTTCTGTAATACGCAATTTGCAACTACAAAACGGTGCTAGAAAGCCACATCTGCTGATGTTTGACAGCATTTTAGTTAAAGACGTTAGCATCATGCATGACACTTGCATGGCCCCAAATGTTCCTGGTATCAAGATATTGAAAATGCTGAACGTTGGAACCGCTCCTTGGCCGTGTGGCACACATCTTGTATGGACTGGAGGGTATCAGTTTGCTAATCAAGCTGCCGTTGGACTTAAGGTGTGCATCTTCCCTAAGTGAAGAAGTCTATCATTATATGTCTTATATTGGGATCATCTTAAGTGATTGAGCTTGACGCTTTATTCCTGTTTTAACTTATTACTATTTTGCATCTTGCAAAGGAGGATTAATGCTAAGTTCTTCACACATCATTCTTGAAATTTCCAATCAGGTTGAGTGGTTTTGACATCTTTTTATACACTTCTTCTTGTCTCTAACTTTCTATTAAGTTTGCCATTGGAATTCTATCCTTGTTTCTCCCCATTGTGACTGCTAAGAACTTTCTTTGTTCCTCTGTATGTAAAATGTTACTAATATTTAGTGTTTATACTCTGTATATTCTTTGGTTACTTTGGATAGTCTTTTTGATATAGCTTTTGCCTCTTGACGTGTGGAAGATTCCCAGAGATGGCTTCCCTGTAGGCAAGAACCTTGATGTTGCTGTTACTTTTACAACACCTATGAAGCCTGGTCAGCACGTTTCATACTGGCGGATGTCACTGCCTTCAGGAGAGCAATTTGGGGAGTATTTAACTATCTTCATAAAGGTTTTGACAAGCACTCTGGTTAATTAATTACTTCTAAGCAAGGTAGAACCTATATTCTTACAAGCTTGTTTAATTTCCCACAGGTAGATGCTTCCCATGAGTCTTCAACCAATATTCCCAATGATATCAATCTGAATTTGCCACCTGAGACCTGCTGCGAGCCGGGAACACGGTAATGGGAATGTTGACTTTGAATCAATCTTACCATGAGAGAAGTAGCATTATTCAAACTAGAAAGTCCAAACTCCAAAGTTTAAGTCAATGCAGCAGATGCAAGAGCAACGATTGGCCGATTGTTCAGCAGTCAGAATGTTCATTTTCCCTTGCCATTTCTTTCTTTATATCAGGCTTAATCTGTGCGTACATTGCAGGGTATGGTTACAAATAAGAAGACACCACATTTGTAATGCAGAAGCCTTGATGGAAATAAAAGTTTTCATGTACAAGACATATTTTGTCTTGAATTTTCTTCTCAACTTCATCAATCTGTCATAGATATGCTATGACATTGCATTACCAAGGCCTAAACCCTAGCTATTAAGCCTTCAAAATGAATTAACAAGGCCATTTACCAAGACCACTCTGAAGAAGAGGAGAGTTATAGGCAGAGTGGAAAACCTGAAGAACCAAATACAGCCCAAAAACGTATTGCACTCTCAAGTCTCAAGTCTCAAAGCACTAATTTCTCGTTGACTTGAATTATTATTCTAAAGATGACATGGGTTTTGATTTAAGGCTAAAATCTCAATTAGGGCCCTAAACTTTGCCAAAAGGGTCAAATAAGTGCCCAAACTATG
>AWWV01010571.1:0-25353 GCA_001974805.1 Corchorus capsularis | reverse complement strand
TTGCAGAAATACTCCTTGAAGTATCTGTATTCAGCGAACCAATCGCAACCACGTTGGATTTAAAGCTTGATTTTTACGAACACGGTTCTTGGCTAGAAGCTTGAGAAATAATTTTTCGGGTCAGTTTTTAGCCGAAATCGTGTGTTATCCATCACGGTTCTTGGCTAAAAACGCGTTTGGGGGACCCGTCTCAGTTTAGCATGATTTTTTGCAGAAATACTCCTTGAAGTATCTGTATTCAGCGAACCAATCGCAACCACGTTGGATTTAAAGCTTGATTTTTACGAGCCTCTGAAACTTATTTCGATTTAATTAGAAATAAATTCGAAAAAAATGGAAAAACGAAATTAGAAGCGGGACAATCCCGTCAGTTTTTTTGCGTTGAATTAAATATTTTTCTGAATATATTTTGTGAAAAACTGAGAAATAATTTTTCGGATCAGTTTTTAGCCTAAATCGTGTATTATCCATCACGGTTCTTGGCTAAAAACGCATTTCGGGGACCCGTCTTAGTTTATTATGATTTTTTGCAGAAATACTCCTTGAAATATCTGTATTTAGCGAACCAATCTCAACCGCGTTGGATTTAAGGATTTATTTTTACGAGCCTCTGAATCTTGTTTCGATTTAATTAGAAATAAATTCGAGAAAAAAAATGGAAAAACGAAATTAGAAGCGGGAAAATCCCGTGAATTTTTTTGGCGTTGAATTAAATATTTTTCTGAATATATTTTGCGAAAAAATGAGAAATAATTTCTCTGGTCAGTTTTAGCCGAAATCGTGTATTATCCATCACGGTTCTTTGCTAAAAACGCGTTTCGGGGACCCGACTCAGTTTAGCATGATTTTTTGCAGAATAGTCCTTGAAATATATGTATTCAGCGAACCAATCTCAACCACGTTGGATTTAAAGATTTATTTTTACGAGCATCTGAATCTTGTTTCGATTTAATTAGAAATAAATTCGAAAAAAAATTGAAAAACGAAATTAGAAGCGGGAAAATCCCGTGAATTTTTTTGGCGTTGAATTAAATATTTTTCTGAATATATTTTGTGAAAAATTGAGAAATAATTTTTCGGGTCAGTTTTTAGTCGAAATCGTGTATTCCATCACGGTTACTGGCTAAAAATGCGTTTCGGGGACCCGACTCAGTTTAGCATGATTGTTTGCAGAAATACTCCTTGAAATATCTGTATTCAGCGAACCAAATCTCAACCACGTTGGATTTAAGGATTTATTTTTACGAGCATCTGAATCTTGTTTCGATTTAATTATAAATAAATTCGAAAAAAAAAATGGAAAAACGAAATTAGAAACGGGAAAATCCCGTTTGCATGATTTTTAGAAATGCTCAATTTTGCATGATTTTCTGCAGAAAATACTTCTTGAAATATCTATATTCATCGAAACAAATCTCATCCGCAGCTGATATAAGGATTTGTTTTTACCAGTATCTGAATCTTGTTTCGATTTAATTAGAAATTAATTCGGAAAAAAAAACGGAAAAACGATATTACAAGCTTGAAAATCCCATCAATCTTTTTGGCGTTGAATTATTATATTTTATGAGTATTGTGGCAAAAAATTGAGAAAAGAAAATTTGGGTCAGTTTTTTGCCGAAAATCATGTACGATCACGGTTTTTTGGCTAAAAAACGCGTTTCGGGGCCTCGACTATATTTTGCAAGGTTTTCGGCATAAAGACTCCTTCAAATATCTTTATTTATCTAATCAAATCTCAGTTACATTGGATTTAAGGATTTGGCTTTACAAGAATCTGAATCTTGTTTCGATTTAATTAGAAATAAATTCGAAAAAAATGGAAAAACGATATTAGAAGCGTGAAAAACCCTTCAATTTTCTTTGGCATTGAATTATATATTTTTCCTGAGTATTCTGGAAAAAAATTGATGACAAATTTTTTGGGTCAATTTTTGCAAAATTTTAGCCGAAATCGTGTACTAACACCATCACGGTTTTTGGCTAAAAAAGCGTTCCGGAGCCCCGACTCAAATTTGCATGATTTGTGGTGCAAAGAGTCCTTGAAATATCTATATTGATCGAACCAAATGTAAGCCACATTGGATTTAAGGATTTGTTTTTACGAGCATATGAATCTTGTTTCGCTGTAATTAGAAATTAATTTAGAAAAATGGAAAAATGATATTAGAAGCATGAAAAAGCTCGTCAATCTTTTTGGCGTTGAATTATAATGTTTTTTATGAGTATTGTGGCAAAAAATTGAGATAAAAACGTTTCGTGTTAGTTTTTAGCCGAAATCGTGTACTAAGCATCACGGGTTTTTACTAAAACGCGTTCCGGGGCTACGGCTTTGTTTTGCATGACTTTTTGCGCCAAAACTCCTTGAAATATCTTTATTTATCTAATCAAATCTTAACTACATTGGATTTAAGGATTTGTTTTTACGTACATCCGAATCTTGTTTCGATTTAATTCAAAATTAATTCAGAAAAAATATGAAAAACGGCATTAAAAGCGTGAAAAATCCTCCAATTTTTTTGGCATTGAATTATATATATTTTATGAGTATTTTTGTCAAAAATCGAGGAAAAATCTTTCGGGTCATTTTTACCATCATGGTTTTTAGCCAAAAATCATCATGGTTTCGGGTCCCGGCTAAGTTTTGCATGATTTTTTGTGCCGAGACTCCTTGAAATATCTATATCATCTAATCAAATCTTAGGTATATTGGATTTAAGGATTTGTATTTATGAGTATTTAAACCTTGTTTCGATTTAATTAGAAATAATTCAAAAAATATAAAACAAAAATTTGATTAATTTATTCTCAATAATCTGTTTTTAGAGAAATTTAATCTTTTACAATGTAAATTTTGGACTCCACATGCAGATTGAAGAGTTACATATGTTCATTTTCTGAATTAATTAAATTTCAAATATTTCAATCTAGTCTTAAGATTGAATTAATTTTACAATATTTTCATAAATCTTTTACAATATTTCTGCTTTTACATGTCACCTTTATAGATCCGTACGTGCAGTCTGCTAAACTCCACTGATAATGTATTGAATAATTTTCCAATTAACATTGATATTTGCACAATATGTAACTTAAAATATTTTTCAATCAAAACTTCAACTTCAGGTCCCGTGGAGCATGTGGCAAATTACTTGTGTTAACAAAAGAATAAAACCAAAACGATTAGGCGCAAAATAACGATATCTTTTCTCATGCGGCTGCAGTGTTCTGCAACGCCTCGCCTTGTCTTCTCATGCACGTACTCCCCGATACCAACTCGTAATTCCTCTCAAATTCTGG
This sequence comes from Corchorus capsularis, assembly GCA_001974805.1. Classification (NCBI taxonomy): domain Eukaryota; kingdom Viridiplantae; phylum Streptophyta; class Magnoliopsida; order Malvales; family Malvaceae; genus Corchorus; species Corchorus capsularis. The sequence continues at coordinate 22,053 of AWWV01010571.1, read as the reverse complement.
CTCATCCCCAAATGTTATTCCAAACCCAGACAAACACACTTCTCCAAGTCCCGCTTCTCCCTCACCAACCCATCAAAGCCAATACTTTGAAAGACATTTGCCTGCGAGGAAACCTCAGGGAAGCTTTTCAATCCCTATCTGTTTCCTATAATGGTTGCCCTGATGAGACTTATGCCCCGGTTCTTGAGCTTTGCGCTCACAAGAAGGCTCTTTCTCAAGGGCTACAAATTCATGCCCACATGATAAAATCTTGCTCTGTTTCTGAATCCGTGTTTTTAGGAACTAAGCTTGTGTTCATGTATGGGAAATGTGGGTCACTTGAGAATGCCAAGAAAGTGTTTGATCAAATGGGTCAACGAAGTATTTTTACTTGGAATGCTATTATTGGAGCTTATGTTTCAAATGATGAACCTTTGGGGGCTCTTGAAATTTATAGAGAAATGCGGTTCTCGGGAGTTCCTCTTGATGCTTATACTTTTCCTACGCTGCTTAAAGCTAGTAGTTTGCTTAAAAATCTCCGTTTAGGGGCTGAAATACATGGCTTGGCTGTCAAGTGTGGGTATAATTCCACTGTTTTTGTGGCCAATTCTTTAGTTGCTATGTATGCAAAATGTGACGATCTTTGTGGTGCAAGGAGATTATTTGAGAGCATGGCTCCTACAAATGATGTTGTTTCATGGAATTCTATGATTTCAGCATATGCTGCAAATGGGAAATCTATGGAAGCATTGGAACTATTAAGGGAGATGCAAAAAGCTGGTCTTGAGACAAATACCTACACTTTCGTTGCTTCTCTTCAGGCTTGTGAGGATTATGGCTTTAGGAAATTAGGTATGGAGATACATGCTACTGTCCTGAAATCAACTCAGCATCTTGATGTTTATGTTGCCAATGCTTTGATTGCCATGTACGTCAGGTGTTGTAAGAAGACTGAGGCCTGGAGGATTTTTAATGAATTGAGTGAGAAGGATAGAGTATCATGGAATTCGATGCTTACAGGGTTTATCCAAAATGGTATGTACCATGAATCTTTGCATTTCTTCCATGATTTTCAGAATGCTGGTAAAAAACCTGACCAGGTTACTATTATAAGCATCCTTGCAGCATGTGGGCGACTGGGTTATTTATTGAATGGAATGGAATTGCATGCTTATGCAATGAAATATGGGTTTGATTTAGATTTGCAAGTTGGAAATACTCTTATAGATATGTATGCCAAGTGTTCTTGCGTGAACTATATGGGCCGTGCTTTTGATAGGATGCCTGACAAAGATTTTATATCTTGGACTACTATTATTGCTGGATATGCCCAAAACGATTATGGTGTAAAAGCCTTTGAGTTGTTTCGAGAGGCGCAATTAGTTGGTATTGATGCTGATCCAATGATGATAGGTAGTGTACTTTTGGCTTGTAGTGAACTGACATGTTTGTCCCAAGTTAAGGAAATTCATGGTTACATTGTAAGAAGAGGCTTGTCTGATGTTGTGCTAGAAAATACAGTTATTGATGTATATGGAGAGTGTGGAAACATAGGCTATGCTGCGCAAACATTTAAATCGATCAAGTTCAAAGATGTTGTATCTTGGACAAGCATGATTTCTGCATATGCCCGTAATAGTCTCGGCAATGAAGCTCTTGAACTGTTTCACATCCAGAACAAAACTGGTATCGAGCCAGATTCTGTAGCATTAATAAGCATACTCTCTGCTACTTCCAGTTTGTCTGCCTTGAAGAAGGGGAAAGAAATACACAGTTTTATTATCAGGAAAGGTTTCATTCCTGAAGGATCCATTGCCAGCTCTCTCGTGGATATGTATGCTCGCTGTGGAATGGTAGAGAATGCATACTGGGTATTTAAGTGTGTTGAAAATAAAGGTTTAGTTCTATGGACAAGTATGATAAATGCATATGGAATGCATGGCCATGGCAAAGTAGCCATTGATTTATTCAACAAGATGAAGGAAAATCTCACTCCAGATCATGTAACCTTTTTGGCGATTCTTTATGCTTGCAGTCATTCAGGTTTAATTGATGAAGGTAGAAGACTTTTTGAGAGCATGAAATATGAATATAAATTAGAACCATGGCCAGAGCACTATGCTTGTCTGGTTGATCTCCTTGGTCGGGCAAATTGCTTGGAAGAGGCATATGAATTTGTGAAAAGCATGAAGATGGAACCTACTGCTGAAATTTGGTGTGCACTCCTTGGGGCATGCCAAGTACACTCAAACAAAGAACTAGGAGAAATTGCAGCCCAGAAACTTTTGGAGTTAGACCCTGGAAACCCAGGACATTATGTGCTCATTTCTAATGTCTTTGCAGCAAGAGGAAGATCTAAGGATGCTGAAGAGATTAGAATGACAATGAAGGAGAAAGGTCTGAAGAAAAATCCTGGTTGTAGCTGGATTGAGGTGGGGAACAGGATTCACACTTTCATGGCAAGAGACAAATCTCATCCAGAGTATCCTGCGATAAATAAAAAATTAGATCAAGTCAGAGAAAAACTGGAGAAGGAAGGAGGTTATGTCGCTCAAACAAAGTTTGTTTTGCATGATGTGGAGGAAAATGAGAAAGTTAGGATGCTACAGGGACACAGTGAAAGGTTGGCCATTGCATATGGTCTGCTTAAGACTGCAGAGGGAACCCCCATTCGGGTTACAAAGAATCTTCGTGTCTGTGGTGATTGCCATACTTTCTGCAAGTTAGTTTCAAAACTCTTTGGAAGGGAACTTGTTGTGAGGGATGCCAATAGATTTCACCATTTTGAAGGTGGGGTTTGTTCTTGCGGGGATTTCTGGTAAATCTTATGTCAAATTATGCGTGTCATCTTCCTGCTGCTAGTTTTGGAATTAATCTCAAATGATCAAGCCAAGGTTCAATATGTCCACACCTGTGGTTCAAGTCTCTGACTTGGTCACATTGCAATTGATAGAGATAGAGATTATTGATCAATGATCACCCAAAAGTTAGACTTGGGGGAGAAGAACACTGGAGTAAAGCAGCACACTGATGTGAGCAAATGGAGTTTAGTAAATCAATGGGGTCCTGCTGAGTGAATGCATGAATCTCTCATTGCCGCAGTTCCAAGCCTGAGATGACAAAGCTGCTGACGAAAGATTGGCAATTTAACAATTAAAATTTTGAGAAGGCAATAACAGAACCTTTGGTGTGTCGTGCTACAAGGAGTGCCTAAAAAGAGGGATGCATATGCAACAATATTGGTTCCCATTCTTTCTTTCATGCCATTGCTGATTTATAATTCTTGTACATTATATTGTAAACCCAATCAAACTGATAATGATTGTGTATATTCCAGGTTTATATTTCTTCTAGACTGTTAATTGAAACCTTCTCATTGATTTGGCCCATGGGAAATGCAGTGAGGGTCCCCAATCAAAATTCCACTGATCAGCTGTGTGGTGAGCTCGTTCTAATGAGAAAAGTGAGACTGATTAAGAATATGATCAGAGGCTTGCTTGTTCTATAAGTATGAAGGGCAAAGGGGTCTCAGTTAGTATGGGATAAAGTTTGAATTATATTATGCATAGTATAGCCCACAAGATTATTACTCATCATTTATTTCTTGGTGCATGTCTGGTAGGTTGTTCTTAATGAGAGAGCAAACAAGGACAATGCAGGATATAACTTTCCTTGTCTCTTGTGGAGTAGAAGATCAACATTCTAGCGAGGTTTGAAGGAAACATCTTGCAACTTTGGCTTTGTTCAATATTGAGGTGAAGCTAACCTGTTTTGTGCTGTTGCATTGAATATGGTGTGTTTATTGTTATGATTTCCTTGAGAAGACAAGAGATTTGCCGGCCCTATCTCAATCAAGCACTTTATGTACCAAGGGACAATGGTGAAGGCCAAAACCACAGGGACCACCCTATGGAAGTCTCACTATATAGATAGGACCACGCCACAGCAATTCTGCCTTCATCAGAGAGTCAGATACAGATGCATAGCTAGCTCAGCTGCTGCATTTATATGTAAAGGGCTAGATGATATATGAAGGTAACAGAAAGTAAGAGTAGCTGGCAAAACACAGCTATTGCTTAATGGGGAGTTCTTTCCCTTTCACTATCTGGATTCTAGATATTGGATTGCCCTTTTAGTAGTTTAAATCACTTGTGTAGTTGTGTTTTTATTGTGCTTGGAACCATATTCAAAAAAATTTTGCCTCACTCATTGACATGGGTTTTAATAGTGAAAATGGTGGGGGGCTGGGGGGATATAGTGTATGGAAATGGTGTATCAACATTCAATAGGAACTTGGCATGCCAATTGCCAAATTGAAGCAGGAGCTGGGCCAGGCCAGGTCCAAGAACTGAAATTATAAGACAACCCATGTGTTGATAAAATTTTCTAAGCCATGGGAAAAGAGAAGACTCACCATTTGACATTGCCCCTAAAAATGCAGAAGAAAAAATATAGCTCGGGTATCAAGATTTGGAGAGCTAGAAATTTGGGTTTTGAGTAGTCCATATGGAACCAAAGAAAGAACCTTAGAAACAAATATGGATCGTAGAATTGAACTCTAGGACTTAGCTACTGCACTAGGCTGGCTGGACCTGGAAACTGATAAATGAATAGTCCAAAGCATTAAGTTTAAGCATTCGAAAAGTCAGAGGAAAGAGATGCAAAAGGCTGTGAACCAACCAACCATTCCTTTGCTAACACGTAGTTGCCTCAAACGAACTTAAGCTTCTTGGTAATTACGTAGCCACTGTTTCTGTATTACTATATCATTTCATTTGGATTTGGATTTGGACCTTTTGGTTCAGTTCCATATCTTCAACTTCAACCAGTACATGTGATGATACACAAATGAAGTGAAATTCTAGTTAGAAAGAAACATTACTGTTGGGGAGTTTGGTTATCTTTTCTTGTTGTTGTCTCGATGGACGGGAAGCAGAGCATTAAAATCACCAGCAAACATGAATTGACAACTGAACTTTGAACAAAGCTTGCAAAAACTTAAAAAAGAGATGAAGAAAAAGACACAAATCCAAAACAAACGCATTGAAATTCTAAAAAGAAAAATAAAATTGATTTACAAATGTTTAATCCTTGTTAAATTTGAAAATGGAAGCCAATAATTGCAAAGGCAGTGGCGTTTTAATTCTGCTGCCTCCCTGAGGAACAGTGAATTGGGAAATGAGGGTACGAACCCTAGCGCTATATTGCTCTACTTATTACTAGTATTATACAGTGAGTCTACAGTTGGGTAGGCAGTAGCTGCGCCCTGCAGCTGAGGGCTGAGGGCTGAGAAGCCCCCACCTGCCATGCCGCCCTATTCTTCTACCACCTGTTACCCTACTCTCCCCTCCCTTATGTTCCATCTATCTATCTATGTCCCCATTCAAGCTCTTTCTCTCTCTTAGCTGTACTCATCATGTTCTTCTTTTACTTCACTGTTCTTCGAGGTGGGTTATGTCTTCCTTCCTTCAACAAATTCAAATTTCCCTTCCCTTCTTCTTCTTCAACTTCAACCCTCTTCTTCTCTCTCTCCTTTCATTTACACTTCAACCCCCCCCCCCCCCCCTTCTTCCCCTTATATATAATTGCAGCTCCTGCTGCTGCTTTACCTATCTTCTACAAACCTAAGAAGGGTTATTGGTTCTTTCTTTCTTTTCTGTTCATCTTGTTCATTGTCTTCTTCAGCTTCTCATACAAACTACCTTTGATTTCTTCTTTTTTCTTTTGTTTCAAAGTAAGAATTCCTGTTTTGTAGCTCTTGTCTTTTTAGTATTGTATTTCTCTCCTTTTTTTCATGTCATACTACTATTTCATAAACCCTACCTTGTCTCCGTCTTTCTTTTTGTTCCAAACTGGTTTTTTGTCCCCCCACTTTTTCTTCTTCTATTCAACATTTTATTAAAAAAATTTGACCTTTCTCCTATAAATCTTCCTTGGCATGCACTTGACCTGTTACCCATAGTTTTCCAACTGTTTCATCTTTATATTTTTTTTGTGTAAACCATTTTCTTCCATCCTAGCTATTATTCCTTATAACTGCTAGCACATGAAACGTCTCTTGTCTCTATTCTCAACTTATTCTATCTTTTTATATCATCATCATTATATAAAGACTGTCCCAGCACCTTCGATTATTCTGGTTTCTACACATGTTCTTGTTGATAACATATAGATCCAGTTGACCACTTCTTTTGAATATACACTTCTTAAAACTTAAAAGCAGTCTACAAGGGAAAAAGTGAAGCTGCCAGCATGATCTATCTTTGGTTAGCTAGTGAAATATATATATACAAGGGATATGTTGCTAACCCTAGCTAGGTCATGCTCTGACAGCCTCACTCCTTCCTACTTGGGGACCCAATACATTCCAAACATTCTTCAAATTTGAAACCTCAAAAAGATAATAACAACAGAAAGCAAAAGGGTAAGTTTAAGAAATGACTATGTTATAGTATATTCCTTTTCCTTTGCCTTTGCCTTTTGTTTTTGATATGTCAAGCCTCAAGCATGCGTTTACTAACTTTTGCTTTTTGCCTCTTTCCTTTTGTCTTTGTTTAATCTGTGTATATTATATGCCTTCCTTTTTGTACACATTGCCGGCATGATCATGTGTTTTACTACTTGTATAGCTTTATTTCATTTGTATGGAGATTTGCAGCCCTTTGTTTGGAATTTTTAACTTCATATATATATTCCTTAATCTATACTATCTTTCAAATTTCCAAGGTTAAACTCTTTTTCTGGTCAAAATGTTAAATTGCTTGTTAAGATTAAAAGTAAAAAGACCCTAATTTGACCCTACAAATACATGCCACCTTCCCATTAATGAACAAAGAAAAAATGGTACTAGTAAATAGAAATTTGGGACTATCAGATGCTTTTTTTATTGGAAAACAGAAATATTGTTATTGTGTTGGGTGATCCAAAGATTAAGCATGTGTTTCCTCCGGACATGGGATCATGGTTTTTCTGTTGTACCTAGAGCTGCATTATTCTCGAGGTGATAAATAAGAGCCTGGAAAAATACTATTCAAAACTTGTCCTGTCTCATATTCCTTGAGGAACTTAAAGCCTAAAGGGCCCTTATACTTGTGTTTTACACTTTTTCATTTAAACTGCTAGAAAAGAAAAATGGGGTACCTTTTTAATGGACTTATTTCTACTGCCATGCATTAAAGATATAGAAACAAAAGTTAAACTGTTTATTGGAACTATGAAACTTGCAGTGCTATTCTTGCTTGTCAAAGGTGTTCAAATAATTTCTGAACTCTTTATATCTATTGAATGCATTTAACTAGACACTGCCATTATTAAATATTTGAGATGAGAAATAATTTTTATGGTTAACTATTTTTACTTCATAGATAGATTATCTGTTGTTACTAACTTCTTGAGTTGAATCTATTGCCTATATTATATTGGACTGTATGAAATTAAGACAAATGAGATGATTTGTTATCATACTTGTAAGAGTAAGATAATATTAAGTATTAGCATAGTTTAAGGACTTCTAATCTGGAAAGCAACTGATGTTTATAGCCACCACCGCCCAATCCCATAAATGATTTCAAAATTAATTAGGACTATAAATTAAGTTTCCAGTGTGTTTTCTTTTGTAATTACTTTATAAAATAATGATAGTAACATACACTGGTGTGTTGATCATTCTTGAAGATGATATAGTAGTATATAAATAATTAATGAGTCAAATGCTACATGAAACATTGAGTAGTTAATTATGGAATGGTAAATAAAATGATGTCAAGTGTGTCATGTGTCGGCCACTAACCTCTGTAAGCTAGCCTACTGCCTTCTCATACAAGCAAAGAATGAAGGAACAGCAAGAAAAGGAAGAAAAGCCAGAATTGAAGGGAGAGACTAATTTTGATGACTGCTGAAAATCAATTGTGAAAATGATGCTACAATTAACTCAATGGGACTTAATAAATCAACCAAAGTAATATAATCATGAATTATATATTATATGCCTATGATCTGTTTCTGAATTATGATCCACAGGGGACCTGAATCAAGAAGGGATTTTGATCTGCAGGAAGAGGCAAGATTTGTGACTGTAAATCCTTTTTTTTTTTTTCTGTGAAGCTTGGTTGCTCAATTTGATTGGATTTTTTCCTATTGTAACCTCTAAACATTCCTATATTATTGTTGATATAAGACAGAAAGAAAAGCACCCAATTTAATTTGTAATTGGGACCAGCTGATGAAACTGATCAATCCAGTAATTGTCAATCCAAGGGGTAATGTTACTTTGATTTCTTTCAATTTATTTATTTATTGGCCATTTTTTAGTACTAAGGGGAACAAAAACTATCAATCTTACTTGTAGGATTTGAATAATAATGTTTTAAAGAACTGTAGATAGCTATTACTAATATAAGAAAGCAAAAAAACAACATAAAAACCAGGTGGCCCATGTCTGGTTCCTCAATCTAAATCATCAATGGAATCTAAACTATTTTGGGAGTATGGCAATCTAATCTAAAACATTAGTAACTCAACTAATCACACATTTAATAATGTGCTTTCTAATCAACATATTAACTAGCTACCACTAAATCTAACACCCATAGATACAAGACATTACATTATATATGCAGAATATGTTAAAATACCTTTTCTTGTAGGAAAAGAAAAGTTGTCAAATAGTGGTTCATGATTTGCTCACACCCCATTTGAGCCAAGTTCTAAGGAACTTTTTCACAGGAATATTATCATCCATTTCCAGAGATTTTGATACCTTAGTATATAATTTGATGACTCTGCATGCCCTTCCTAACTCTATTGGCTCCTTCTGCCCAAAAACCTACCAAAGTTTATCAAGACGAATCATGAGAAACAGAATGTCAAAATCACTAGCTACATAAGAGGCTTTATCAGACTAACTTTTATTGATTAGACTCTTTTAATTAAGTGCATGCTCAACTTAAACAAAGATTATAGAAGTGCCCTTTAGCCTTTTTCAATCCTTTTAACATGTAGTTGACACCAATTAGATGCAAAGAGGACCCCAGCTTCTGACAAATGGCATCACATGTTTTGTAATAAAGGTATAATTAATTAATATAAATAAATAATTAAGGCCTTCACCAAAGCAAAGGGATATAAGATGCTTAAAAGGAAGGGAAGAAGGTACCCCGGCCCCTATCAAAGTAATCAGTGAAGATTCGAGTGAAAAGAGAAGAAAAGAAGAGAAGAGTCACGTGATACTGTTATAGAGAGTTATGAGATGCTATTATGCTAATTAACTTTCTTTTGTTAATCTACTTTTCTTCCAACCCCAAAAGTATATAGTTCATGAATGGAATGGTCGGCACTCGATTCCCTTAATCATGTTAGTAGTAGTTGAAGAATTTGAAATCATCATCAACTATAGTTAGCTTAATAGATAAGTTTAGAAGTTAATTAATAAATTAGTATTATTTATTTTACAATCTAATTAATATAAGCCGTGTGGGTCATGATATTGACATAATTTCTTTGTTAATTTCAAACCTAAGTGACAATGCAAATGGTCCCCTTTGAAGCTTAATCATGCTTAGCACTCTTTTTTTTCTTATTGTTTGTGGGGGAATTGATGGAAATTGAAGATGTTGAAGTTGAAGATGAGACTTAAGAGGCAAAGAAAAGAAAGAGAAGAGCCACTTAAATAAAAGTTGTAATAAAAAGCTCTTTCTCTCTCTATATGCTAAGTTTTGGAACTTCTCACTACCTTGTCTGCATGGTATTGGCGTGGCCATCATAATATTCATTTTGTCTCACTTTGGACCACTGCCAACCCAACTCATCTCTGTTTTTCTCAATTTAACTATTTTAATTTCCATAAGCTTTTTTCCATCTCACTCTTACTATATATATTAATCAACATAAAGCAATATCACCAAAAACCAAAACCCTTTCTCTATATATATCCCCCCATTTCTCTCCTTCTTCCCTATTACTGTTAGATGCATGAATTTTACATGAATCTAAGAAAATCTCTGTCTCTATTTGAGATTAAGGACGGAACTCAGTTGGCGTGCACCTACTAGCAGTTGAAGCTGCCAGCATGATCTAAACTTTCCTTCCATGTTTGAGGTTAGATCGGATCATGTGGTAGCTTCACCTGTTGTTGGGATCACGATTTTGAAGAAATTAAAAGCAACCCTTTAATTAATTTCATCTCTGCTCTCTCTGCTTCTTCTTTATTCATTTCTGAAATTACTGACAATTTTCCTTGCAATCCCAGTTTTCTACCTCTAGGTGAAAGAAATTTGGTTATCATCTTCTTCAAATATTGCAGCCTAATGCATTTTCCCTATTTTTGTTTATTTTCTTTTCTACTATGTTACTAACTTTTGTTGCTTTGCAAATTGCAACTTTTCCATGGTGTTGACTATCTTTTTTTGCTTTTTTTTGGCTTTCACGAGTGTCAATTGGTGCAAACAACAGCAGCCGGTTGCAGGTATCCAGTCCACATCAAGGGTTTACAGAATAAGCAAAAAAAATGATATTGTAAAACTAAAGAAAACGATACCATCAATGTTTCTTTTTTCCCTGTTGGAGAAGTAGTCAAAGGAAAAATAGAAAAGAAAGGAAATTTGAGAGTCTTGATCTTGAGCCAATAGCCATGCACTGGACCAAATACGTGGCAGAGGAATATCCCCATTCACTTTTATTTTTTTTGTTTGGAGGAATCTCAAAAGAAGCAAAGAAAATATATTTAGTGACTGTTAGGGTTTTTAGTGACAGAATTTCTCTCATCTCTAAAAACCTCCCCATAGCTATATAACTTAGCTCGTTTTTGGTGCTTTTGAGATCCCATCTTATCCCTTCATGCATTGAGCCTCTACATTGTCTTCCTCTTTCCCTACCTTATAGTCAAAATTTTCATTGCCCTGATTTTTATATATATTCTTTTTTTTTGCTTTTCTTATGGTTTCATATATATATATATATATATATATATGATAAAAGTATAATTTTCTTAACCCAGGGCGGCAGGCACCGTATGATTTAGGTAGGAATAAAATATGGGAACTATTGAACTGGAGAAAAGAACAAAGGAGAGGAGACAATGTACTTAACATTAAAATTTTTGTTAAATAAGTGTTCTGTTTTTGTGGTACATTTTGAACATTATAGCACAACAGGGTTTTAGGATATTTTTGTTTATTCATAGGAATCATAGATATCTGGCAATGGAACATATTGAGCGGGGTACAACTATACAAGCCTCAGCAGAATAAACAGATCCTGGAAATTAAGCACAATTTTTCAAAGCTATAGAAAGTATAACAAAAAAAATTAAATGAACATATAGATTTCTGTTAGTAATTTTATATAGTAAATGGCAGCTAATATATAAAATCTAAGATGAACAAGGCTATTAATATTTATAGAAAAATAGATATAGATCGAGATTAGAACATTTTTGCTACCCAAAACCACAATTTATGAATATTTTAAGTATTTTTGTAGATCAGAGATGCATGCAGGTACCTTTTTATATATATATATATATATAGTAGAAAAGTATTGATTCCTGCAATGGATGAGTTTGTTGCAGCTCGACACCTTGGCTACTTTGTTTGGAAGCTTCAATTGGGCAAGAATCTCTTACCTTTATATGATTCGATTCTATGAGCACATACCAAATCTTTGAATATATATTTTATATATGGTAACTGTCTAACTGATCTTTGATTCTCTTCTTCTGATCTTTACCTTTTTTAGCCTTCCTGTTTCTCTTGCTATATTCATTCCATTTTGGGGAAATTAATATTCCTCACTAGCTGTGGAACCTTTTCTACTTCTTTTCTGTCTTTTTTTTTTTGAATCCATCNCCATCCTCATCATGAGAATTTTAAGTTTAATTTACTTCATCTCCAAAATGAATCCAAATAAATGAAGTAGCTTTTTTTTAAGTGTGTTAATATTGGATACACAACAATTTAACACTTGCCCAAACAAAGTGTCTGATATTTTTTTGTACTGATCATATTGGACTCTAACTAATTCAGAATCAAGCCGCGTCAAACCCTACATGGAGGGAAACTTTCCCAACACTGCTTTCGGCATTCACAATACTCAAAATTGATATCTTGCTTCATGAGCACCTTCTTTCATCAACCCAGCATGTGTTGGTGCATACTAACTCATATACTCATCACTATACATCTTCTAAACGAAATTATGAATATATATATATATATATATATATGCATGAAATGTTACTATGTTAAGTATATGTTTGGAAAAATAATAATGTATATATACAGTAACTAAAAAGTACTCTAAGAAGAAAGAAAATGTAACTAAATTAAACTTGTTTTATATTATTCATGGTGGTTTTTTTTCCCTTTACGAAACTTGGGCCAACCAGATAAATTGGCAACTCCATAATGCAACACTTAACTAAGTCAGCGTTATTTCACCAAAAAAAACTAAGTCAGCGTTACAATCAGGCCCATCAAATGGGCCCAATTTCTTTAAGACTTTCTGGCCAAAAAAATTTATAAGAGCCTTGTGGCCCAAAGATAACATTTTTATAAGGCCCAGCTCTATACAAACGAAGCTAAACTTAACATCATTAGTAATTTTGTAGCAAAAAATGTAATTTAGTATACAAGTCATGGAAAATTATACAATAAATAAAATTTTAACCTCAAAAAAAGGGGTGACTCCCCTTCAATACACCTAAATTCCAATGATTTCCAATACACCCTTAGATTATTAACACGTATTAAAATTGATTTGGATGGTTGAGATTAGATGAGTGATATAACCCTCAGTTTGCAATGTTAGTCTCACGTTTTTTTTTCCGTCAGTCATCTCTCCCTCTTTCTACTTTCTTCAACAACCAAAAAGAAAATACAAAGAACAAGGATATATTCATATATATGAGATATAGATATGGTGGTTACTAGTCAATGACTTCTTCTCTTTCTCCTATAATTTCTCACTCCATTTTCTCACACCTTTAGTACCATTCTGTCATCCCTTCATATAATCCTTATTACACAAAAAAAATAGATTTTATTCTCTTTTCTTTCTAAATTTTTTCTTAAACATAAAACTCTCATCCTTGTTTCAGGCAAAACCAGTCAATCCTCTCCTTTTTGTAGATATTTATTTTGTTGAATAAAAAAGTAACTCAAAGCAAAGATGTTTCCATGAAAGGTAAAGAATAAAATTAGAAGAATTTTGTCTCAATTGACGATTTGTACTTTGTTTCACTGGATCCTGTGCTGAAGCAATTATTTTTTTTCCCTTCGGTTGTTGAAACTGGAAACTTAGAAAGAAACAGAGATGACGGAGAGAAAACGTGATTAATGGGTATCATTTAATCTTTACCATTCAAACTAATTTTGATAGGTATCAACAATCTAAGGGTGTATTGGAAATCATTGGAAATTAAGTGTATTGGAGGGGAGCCAGACCCAAAAAAAGGAATAAAGAATTCTTCAATTTCTTGACCTAAAAAAATTTTTAAGATTAAAAAAATGAAATCTCCTAACGAGTAACGAACAACTCCCAACTAGCTTGCACACTTGCGCTTACATAACTAAATTGTAAGTACAAGTACAGCCTCTGCACAGTTTGGACTGTTTGCGTCCCAACGTGAAACAAAAGTCAAAAGGCGAGTTGGGTAAGTACGAGGAAGCTTCGTTCCTCCAAATCCCAACATAACAAGATATCCCTTGCTCCACTGAACTATCACTTCCTCTGGAGTTCTGTCTTTGGATTAGAATTTAGAATACCATTACAAATGCTGCATTTATCTTTCAACCCAATTCTTTTCATTGAATCAATCAAGAATTTAAAGAAGGCAGCAACCCAGAATTACTGGTAAAACTAAAATTTCCTTTTCCTTCATTTCTATTTCCTTTGCATGCTTGATGGTTACAATAATGTCTGAGTAAAGCTGTAGTATATGGGGATGATGCTTTTTTTTTTTTGGGAAGTTTTCATTTTTGCATTAGAAGAAGTATATGAGCAAATGGACTTCTTGTTGATGATATATCAGACAATTTCTCATTTTCATAAGAATATGATTTTGCCTTTTACAATTTTCTCTTTCCGGAAAATTGGGAAAGGTAACAATGGCACTCTGTTTGCAACATACTTAGTTCTTTAAATTTATTGATTCAACGGTTGAATTATTCAGTTTTCTGTTATCCACTATAATCTATAAAATATGTTTATCTCTCCAGTGGTTGGTTGCATGCTTTTGTTCTCTTTCCAGAAAAGAACGAAGATATACTTGTTCAATGAAGCTTTGATATGAGTTCCCAAATCTTGATCTGGATTTTACCATTATATCAAGTCAGGTTGTGTAGAACTGCTGCTTTTGTGAAGGGACCAAATTGAGGAGTATGAGCTTCTTATTGAATGTTGAATTCAAATATATAACTTACTCATAAGGAAAACAATCAAGTATTGAGGTTGAACCCTCATGTCAAATTTTCATGGAAAAACAATAGTCTGTGTCTCTTGATCCTCAGATCGGCTACCGTATGACTTATCCACTTCCTATCCTGCTTGTACGTGTCAAACCTAAAAAGGATTTCATTGAAAGAAAGCTAAATTCAGGTCAGTTTTTTTTTTTTTAAATGGATTGGTGCAATCTAACTTTGATCCTCGTTAAATACTTTTGCCTTCTGCTAATGAGTAGAACTCTGTGTTGCCCAAGTTTGGGGCAGAAAAAGGCTTAGCCTTTTGTTGTTGTTGTTGTTGTTGTTTTATTATAGTAGCACTCTCCCCCTCTCACACCATAGCCTTCTGCACATGAGCATTTTGCTAGGGTACTGGAGCACCTCATGGCCTTTTTCTAATGACCGTATAGACTCAAATATGAAATTTTCAATACATAATGCAGAATGCTTTATAGAATGGCAGTTGCTCGTGTGCATTTGTTTGGGGGAATTTAAGCTTTACCACACTTAGGCTTAATCCAGTTTCTGCCAATACCATAAGTTCAGAGATAGTGCTATTACATAGTTTTTCCTCTTTTCGTCTAGAAACTTTTGGTAACAGTTTTATTCCTTCTTGGCTTCTTTACAAGAATGCAAATTTCAAATGCTTGACAAGGTGAAGACACTACATATAGGAAGCTTTGTTTCATGAGAATACAAGTCATCCTGTTTCAAACTCTTACAAAGGAGTAAACCAAACAAATACTTCCAAAAGAACAAACCAAATTGTCATTTAGCTAGAGAAATCCAATGTAAATTAGAGCCAATGCACATAAGGTGAAGCTAAATCTGGGACCGAATGGTTCCAGGAACCTACCATATCATTCAGACAAGGCATATATAACAAGTTAGTAACTTGCAAAGTGAATCAACCTTCCTCTTTCAAGCCTTTAAGACAGTAAACTGTTGATACAAGAAGAGCCCATCCTTCTTCCCTTCTCCTCCCGGTTTTGTCTTGGCTACAGAGAGAGCAATGACACTGAACACTGAATGGCCTTCTGCCATATATGCATTCTGGAACATAGAAGCGCGACAAAGAGAGTGCTCTTTTTCATTTTTGATCTTTCTCTTTCTTGATGTTTTATTACTGACAAAATTGATGGTGCTGATAGGAAAAGGAGTCAAGAAAAAGCAAGATCAAAAACAATAAACAATATGGAATTCTGATCTCGTTCTGTTGGCCTTCGTGGTTGGGCAATAGGCACTCCAGTGGCGTGATTCTGACCGTTTATATCCTTATTTGTTGCGAGCTTTAACTTTTTCCACATCCAGCTCCGAGCCTGCTGGACAAAGGTTTCCTATGGAAGATAGCTTGCTTAACAATTGTGAAAATGATTCTTGACCTCTTGAGGTAACTGAAGAGTGGTTTGTCTGAAACAGGTATGAGCTTCACAAACCAAGCAATGGGCCATGAAAAGGCTGCAATTAGGATACAAACTCCCCATTGCCATAGATTCAACTTCTCTGTATCTGCAAACTTCTTCAAAAATTCCACCATAATCACCTGAAGAATGATAGTTATCCCCACAATTCCTAGAAATAACCTGTTCTTAAGAATGCCATTGAAAACGTTTTGCTTCTCCAACTTCCTTGAATTGAACTCATTAAAAACTTGGCAGAGAACGAAAGTATTAAAAATCAGTGTGTTCTTTACCCTCTCATGCACATTGAATATAGATTCACCCCTAAATTGTAAGATCAAGAGAATAGATATCTGATATAGAGCTTGGGCTAAAAGATTCCTCCACATGATATTAGTGATGAGGGGCTCAGTTCGACCAACAGGTGGCTTCTGCATTAGTTCCTTAGTGGGTCGATCTGTTGCAAGGGCCAGAGCTCCCAATGTGTCCATGATGAGGTTTACCCACAGCATTTGCACTGCTGTCAAGGGAACGTCACCGGCAGAAACTGCTGCAATGAAGTTGATTACTAGAGCTGCAACATTAACGGTGAGTTGAAATTGAATGAACTTTTGTATGTTAGTATAAACGCATCTTCCCCATCTTAAAACTGTGGCAACTGAGCTAAAATTATCATCCAAGATGACAATGTCTGAGCTCTCTTTGGCCACCTCAGTGCCTTGAATGCCCATTGAAAGTCCAATGTCGGCTTCTTTTAGCGCAGGAGCATCATTTGTGCCATCCCCTGTGACTGCGACCACATGACCTTTCTGTTGCAAGCATTGTACCATCAAAAGCTTGTCAAATGGAGAGGACCTTGCCATCACCCGGATCTTGTCTACCTTCTCCAATCTCTCATCTGGAGTATAGTTTCGAAATTCAACACCTTCCACAACTTCTCCACTATCTTCTTGGTAATCTGGTCCTAGAATTCCACATTCTGTAGCTATAGCTTTTGCTGTGAAAACATTGTCTCCAGTAATCATTTTGATGCGTACCCCTGCAGATTGGCAAGCTTCCACGGCTTTCTTGACCCCTGGGCGACATGGATCCTTCAAACCAACTATCCCTAGCAAGGTCAAACCATCTTCTTTTATTGTTTGATGGGTCTTTCCGCTATCATCATCATGTTCCATTTCTTCTGCTGAAACTTGCCTATGAGCAAAGGCAATGCATCGTAGGCTACTAGCTGCCATGCTTTGGATTATCGTTTCGATTCCGCTTCTTCCTTCTTCATTCATGGACCTTATGATCCCATTACTCTCATAATATTGTGAGCACATGGCCACAATCATCTCTGCAGCTCCTTTCCAGTGCACATGAATGGTTTGATCAGCCTTTCTCATTACTGAAACACCACTTCGCTTTTTCTCTGAGTTGAAGGTTTCAACCCGGAGAATGCTGTGTTTTTGCTTCAATTCTTCCATATCCATTCCCAAACCTAAAACAGCCCAAGAGAGAATTGCCTTTTCGGTTGGACTTCCAGAAAACTCAGGTAGGGATCCACCAGAGAGTGGTTTGCCGACACTACCAGTTGTGTTCAAACCAACTCCTTGGTAGAATAATTCAAGAACACTTGGGTCGATTCTGTTAGCAAGATCTTCCTCAATGGACTCTTGGCCGAGCCAAAACTGGGTAACTTTCATCTGATTTAGTGTCAAGGTGCCAGTTTTATCAGTACAAATAACTGTAGCTGAGCCCATTGTTTCACAAGCCGGAAGTTTTCTGACCATTGCCTGATCAGCCATCATTCTTTTCATTGAATAAGCCAGTGTGAGAGTGACGGCCAATGGTAGACCTTCTGGGATTGCCACGACAACAATAGTTACCGCAGCAGCAAAGATACGAACAACCGCATTGAAGATATTGTCTGTATTGGTTTTACCAGCAACGTACTCCGTATTCCCTTGGTCATCTTTTGTATTCCCAGTGAAATAACGAATTAATAAGACTACAAGAACCATGAAGGCAACTGAAAGGCCTACCTTTCCAATAGAAGAGGTTAGTTTGTCCAGTCGAGCTTGTAGTGGTGTTCTTTCATTTTTATCACTGTTTATTGAGCTCATCATTTCACCCCATGCAGTGTCCATCCCCACAGATGCTACAAGCATTTGAGCATATCCATCTGCCACCTTTGAACCAGAGAAAAGAAATGGGTTCGTCGTGGCATCTACTTCGACATGGTCACTCTCGCCTGTCATGCTTGATTCATCCACTTGAAGCGAATATCCACTTAAGAAAAGCCCATCTGCTGGAATTTGATCTCCAATCTTGAGGAAGACAACATCTCCAACAACAAGATCAAATATAGATATATGTTGACGCCGACCACCTCTAACAACTTCAACCTTGATATTGTTGCTTATCTTTGATAACTTATCAAACTGTCTCTCTTGTCTGAAGTTACTTAGTGCAGAGACAACAACCACAAGAAAGACGGCAACAAAAATACTTCCGCCTTCATACCAACCCTCTGCAGCGCCATGTTCTTTGATGCCAAAACCAAGAGCAAGAGCAGCACATACCAGGAGGATTAGTATAGTAGTGTCCTTGAAAGCATCCAGGACAAAGTATAAGAACCCTTTCGGAGGCGGCTTGTTGTAGGTATTAGAACCAAACATCTCTTGCCTTTTGATAACCTCCTGATCATCATCTTGGATTCCATTTTCAGGATTCGTACCGAGAGCAGCAGCGACGCCTTCAACTCCTCCAAGCTGGCGAAGAGAAACCGAGTCCTTCTCTTTCACCATCTCGACAAGTCTTTTCTGATCAATTTTGGGAGCAAAGGATGAAGGTAAAAGATTTTCACCCAACTGCTTCGAGCCTGATGATTCAATATCAAGCGCAACATAATGATGCAAGTTTTTGATAACAGAGGGATTTTGGCTACCTTTTTCGGATATTATGTCCTTAACAAGAGAAAGCATTACCCTGGCAGAATATATAGCTGTGTAGGCAATGCGCCACCGCCTTTGAGCCTTGCTGAGGCTGGAAGTGGTGACGTTAAGGAGCAACGAGCTGCAATCATAGAGTTTAAACTCATCACTGCTAGACATGGTTTTGTTTTGGAGAGGGCTTTACAAGTTAGAGAATGCTTGAACTCTAAAGTCAGGGAGAGATTGCAGTTTTTCTCTTTTGATCAGCAAGAGAATGAACTTCTTTCAAATAATGAGAAGTAAGGCCATTTATAGAAGGCTAAAGCTAAGTGTTGGAATTTTTGGTCAACAAACCGCCATTGCAGTTTGTACCATTTTAGCGGCCAGATTCAGCCTAAGTCAATTTCTACACACAAAATACAATATATGTCAATTAAAAACAGTAGAAATTTAACAGCTTATTAATTTTTTTCTGAAAATATATTTATACTCCACTATAATCTTTTTTTCTCAAGGCCTGGTTGTCGTGTCGTGGGGCAGACACTATAGATAGTTTCAAATACATTCACCAGAATAAAAAGAAAGACATGGCATATTGGCATTGGATCTTCACTAAACTTTGGTCATTAATTTGACTGTATCAGAAGGCTAAAATAGTTGTAGTTTAAAACAAGACCGTACCAATTGTACCCTTTTCTTAACTTTTCATTAGCCGTCCGCAAATATCGCAAACACAAGTACTTGAAAAGATTTTTGCTAAGTTGGATGATTGATTAATGTTACTACCTTGTTCGATGTCGGCAAAATCAAAACGAAAGTGCTAAGCACTTTCATGAACTCTAAAACTTTTTTTATTTTATAATAACAAAAAAAATTATATTAAAAACTTGATGATCCAAGTTAATGGGAAACGCGGAATTCCGTTGACTCTTGAAAATGCATTAGAAATTTACGTGAGGGAAATAACTCCCAACGAAACCCAATTATTATCAAACAAAAAATTAATTAATTATTAATCTAGTAGTAAGTACATTAGCTGGAATATGGTCTTAATCTGAGCACGTATGGCCCTAGGTGTAATTGCTGAATTAATTACCTCCAGAATTCAAAGCATTACTATTTGTCAGTAGAAATCTAACTTCAAATTTCCTTCCTGATGTTTCCAAGTTATATTTTTCCAATGGAATCCACTATTTTTTCTGGTGATTGTAAAATTCCATGCATTGAATCATTTCATGGTGCCGCCTTTATTGAAAATTTGTCAATCTACTTGATAAATTCAAATTGATCTTTTTTACCTCAGCAAATGCAATATTCACGAATGCAACGGTTTAATAAGGAGATCATTATTAAGATCATTATCTTTATCCCATAGTGAACCAACCGACTCGAATAATATTAACTTATAAATATAAAAAAAAAAATCATTATTAAGATTTAGAATATTACTACTACATTGTAAAAGTGAAGCCTGCACTCTAATCTAATAGAAAAGTTTGTGACTCGGTAAGAGCGGCCGCTTGGCCGGTTTGCCTTCGAAAGTGACAGAGACGACTTAATATTTCTACTTTAATTT
Source organism: Corchorus capsularis (assembly GCA_001974805.1). Taxonomy (NCBI): domain Eukaryota; kingdom Viridiplantae; phylum Streptophyta; class Magnoliopsida; order Malvales; family Malvaceae; genus Corchorus; species Corchorus capsularis. The sequence goes on along the minus strand of AWWV01010571.1, from coordinate 1,748 downwards.
GTATCCACAACATCAAAAAGAACTTGGTCTACTAAAATTATGACTTCTGTGGTTTAATAGCAATAATTTCGATTCAATTTTCTTTCTTTTGTTTGGTTCTATCAAATTGATAGATTGAGACAATTGTAATGTAAGTGCTGATTTTTTTTAAACGTGTAAAATAATTTTGGCCCATATATTGATATTCCCACCGGCCTTACCGATCGATCATGTCAGGTGACTCGAAGAAGCTGACTCAAAAGCATATGCACTCATAAACTTCACTCTTACGAAATATTTATAAGAATTCTCAAAAATGGGAAATGCGATCCACCAACAACCTTAAAGACTTGCTGTCACGATTTCTTTTTAAAAGGCTTAACTTAATTAGGAACATGTTGAGTCATTCTACACTTGCATTTTCCCCCGAACTAATTTTCCGCCAACCCCAGAAGAAAGTTGGGGAGGAAAAACTTATATAACTACCATATCTACCTAGAAAGCACAATAGGGAGGAAGAAATTGAGGGTGTAATCTTTAATGCAATATGTTGAAATTAATTTGAATATATATATATATAGTTATTTTTGCTTTCCACTGCATTGCCTAACCCAAATTTCGTTTATTAATTGACTATAAGGGTTTGGGGCAAGTCAAGATCTTGATTTAATATATATCAAATCAATATATTTATGCAGTTTCGCGCACCATGAATGCGAGGAAACTACTGCCTAAATGGCCAGTTTTAGGAAGGAAATTTTGTTCATCCATCTTCCACCCATAACCCCATTTTTCTTGAATCTTCTAATGAAGTTTCGCTTTCACCGTTTATTGTTGGGGGGTTTTTCATTGGGAATTTCGTACCTACTATACAATGCATGGCCCAAAGGAAGACCTGTTTAGAATCGGCTAAATGAGCAAATTGGTCCCTGAACTTTCTCCCAATAGTCAAATAAGCTCGTAAATTTTTATTTTGACTAATATATAATTAGGTGAAAAATGGCCTATTTAGCCAAAATTAAGAATTCATAGGTGATATCGACCAAAATAAAAGTTTAAGAACTTTAGGAGAGAGTTCAAAGACCAATTTGCTAAGTTGCTGTTTAGAATCAAAGGCGCCAGTCACGTCCAAATTGGATTCGCCGTTTGCCTTGCTACATTTGCTTTTGTCTTTAACGTGCTGGAAAGGACAAATTAAAGGAGAATACTTTGACTCAGACGAGGAAGCAACTTTCTATTGGAAAGCAGTTGAAGTTGGAACTTATATACATAACGAAGTTTCCTCGTAATTTCTTGGGTTGCAGATTTCTCCACTCTGACCTACACAAGTTGTGAACTCTTTTTTTTTTTTTTGGCCATCAAGTTGTGAAACTTTAATTCCATCGCCATCAATGGCAACTTCCTTGCAGTTTCCATTAATTTAATTCATCATCAAGATCAGGCCTCCATTCAGCAATTGAACTAAGGCCCGGTGAATCTTGGGCCACAAGAAGCTCAATAGGAGTGGACATTAACGACACAGAGTCCGAAATAGCCCATAATAGGCACCCATACAGAGAGCTACACAGGCTGAGCACAAGCATGCTTGATCCAGGTGACTCGGCATCACTGGTTGCAGCTGCACGGTCTGAGTCCAACATCACACTTAGTAGGGCCCAATTACAAGAACTTGTCAATAGCACTGTCGATTTATGCATTAATAGAAATTGTACGCCTCAACAGGCAAAACCATTATGAATTTGGAATGCAATTACTAAATAATCAAACTT
>AWWV01010570.1:0-105224 GCA_001974805.1 Corchorus capsularis | reverse complement strand
TTTTTTCTCCAACCCAACTCCCAACACAAACGAACACAAACATGAATGATCAGACTTGTTCGTTTATTTTTAGACTATTCGAAACTATGAACTCTAACAGAGCTAGTTGCATAATAAAATGTTAAGTTGCTATAGATACTTAGAGTTAGTAAAGACAAAAAATGAGAAGTATAGTGATCATAAAATTTTATCTATATTAAAATTTAATCCATTTTGTATATAATTTGTATATAAGTAATCAAATTGAATTTTTTTAGTCCAATTCCAATTATATATTACGGGTTGAATTTTATTAGTCCAATTCAAATTATAGTTTTCGTAGTCCAATTCCAATTATATATTACGGGTTAAGTGGATATATTAATTTAATCGAATATATTTATAATTTTGATAATAATTTTGGAAGTAATCTTGAAGAGGTTGGTTGAGATTGAAATTGTGAGTTTGGTTGAGATTAAAATTGGTTAAGAGTTTGTCTAAAATAAAAAGATTATATAACATATTAATTAATGAATTAAAATATTAATTATACAATAGCATTTTAGAAATATGTTTAACAAATAAGGGTATAATGGGCGATTCAAAAGTTTTACAGCTAAACGTACTTTTTAATATAGTATAGATATAGATATAGATAATTGATTATTTGATTTTTTTGTTATTTGGCCACCTGCGGGCCATTAATTGGATAATGATAATGATGTTTTGAACTTGAGAAATAATGCAATGAGAAGAGAACAAGCAAGAAATGAGAAATTAAGGTGACAAAGCATTAGGAAAAAGAAAGCAAGGCTTAATAAATGTGCCAACGAACCGAACCCTCCCATTTAAAAGATTAGATTATAAAATTATGAGTATCAACACAGCAGACTCTCAACAAATAACGAGTGAATGACAGAAGCAAACTAGAAATTCTAGTCAGGCCAGCAACAACGTACGGCGTTATATTATTATATTACGACCCTATTTCTCGGCGGTCAGAATTGGGAAACAATCTTTCTAGTCACGCGGCCCACTGCTTCATCTAGAGAACTTTCCTTTTTTTTTTTTTTTTTTGACAACAACTTCATCTAGAGAATTATGCGGCCACAATTCTCCCTTATAGCCTCACATTTTTTTTTTTTTTTTGGGCACAATACCTTATAGCCTCACTTAGAGCTCTGAAAAAGCAAGAATGATCAAAGTCAATTTCATCTCAAGTTTAGCAAACAAAACAAGGTATCTAATCTCATTGATTAATTTCATCAAACAGATTGGATGCAATTTTCATCAAACATGGCTGACTTGACAAATGTTCAAGCAAGGCCCAACTGGTAAGCAATTGCATGCTAAATGATTACTAAAGCCCAAAAGAAGACCCGAGATTCTAAATAGATAATGGGCTTAGATCAGGCCCAAAGCAAACCCAGAAGAGACTGCGGGTTTGGAGATTTGCTTGGATTTCCAGAAAATTCATCAGTCTTTTCTTTTCTCAGAACTGAACATAATTTGCGAAAATCTGTTCTAGTGGTTTTGCCTCAAAGAATTCAATTTCAAAGCATTTGAAACATGAAGGTGTTTGTCCAAATCACAACCAAACAATGCAAAACATGTAATCACTCATACAATTGTCTTCAAATTTTACTGTGAAAATTGCTACCGCTTCAAAATTCGACAGAAAAAAAAAAAAAGAAGCAACAACCAGACTTGCAATTTTAAGTCTGTAATTGGGCACCAGAGCTCAGGAATTGACGCGCTATACAATTTGTTGCTGGAATTTCACATTCTCCTAACTTATCCAACCCAATCAAATCGCGCCACGCACTTTCCTCCGGCATCGACGCAATTTGTATCAGCTTTCTGACCACTTTGTTCCTGACTTCCCTCCGCGCCACCGCGATTCTCGCTTGTAGAAACGGCTTCCCACATTTCTCCTTAGCGAAGCTAACGCACTTTTCCTTGGCTGTCACTAAACACTCTTCCATTTCACGCACTTCGCAGCGCTCTCTTTCCTTTAAGTCCATCGATTTGTGGCCCATAAGCGATTGCCACCAAGGAGGTTTACACTTGTTGGAGGCGGCGATGGCGCACCCGATTCTGGCTCCTTCGTCGCACTGGGATATGATTTTGGACTCGCTGGATTTGTATGCGGCGGCCCAGGAAGGAAGGTCTTTGAAGGCCAGTAGGTAGGGACCCGATTCTGGGTCGTCAGATGGACCAGCGGGTATGGGGCCCCGGAGTAAAGGGATGGGGCTATCGAGTTTAAAGATTGTTGCAGAAGCTGAGTATTCCTCCATGTTTTGAGGAAAGGAAGAAGAAGGCTCCATCGCCATGCCAATGGATGAAAAAGCTCAACTCGACGGTGTTTTCTAAAATTGGAATAAAGAAAATTACTTATAGACGGTAGTGGACCTGTGCCTGTGGAAGGGAAATAGAAAAAGGGCCAAAGCCCAAATTCATTTTCCTTAAATTTCAACCAGGCCCATATATATATATTTCCTTAATAAAGTGAATAAATACGTAAATGAATCCTTTTTTTTTTGGGGGGGAGGGAGTGTCTGATTTATTTTTCTTTACTTTTTTTTTTGGCACATATTTTTCTTTACTTTTTAACAAGACCCATAGTTAGAAAGTTGCATGTTTTAATTATGTCCTATTTTTTACATTGATGTTGAAGTTCTAGTGTAGACTGTGGTCTTTGTTCATTAAGCTGCAATAATTGAAGATTTATGGCTAATGGAAGCTTTTTTTAATTTATTTTGAGCTGAAATTCATGAAGGATATAAAGTGATAAAAGGAGAAGAGTTTTCAATTTAACACTTTTTCTTTTTCCATTTCCCCTATACTTTGCTCCAACTATGTATATCTGAACATTGTCTATCTAATAACATAACTATGCTTACAGTTATTTGCAGTACAATATATATTTCTATGATAACAAGAAGATTAGAAGCTGCAGTCAAGGAGGGGAAGAACTATGTTCAAACAGAAAAGAAAAAGGAAAAAAGGGAGGTGCAAATTAACAATTTTTCAGATTTGGTTTCAGATATTTTCATAAATATGAAGTCATATATATATATATATATATATATATATATATATATCAGAAGGCCATCATCATCTTTGCAAACTCCTCATAGCTGACAAGTCCATCACCATCTAAATCTGCTTCTCTGATCATCTGTTCTGCTTCTTCCACTGTTAATCTTTCTCCCATATTCATCATTACTTGTCTCAACTGCACTCCAAACATGCCACAATTTGGTTAAATTCCATGCATATAAACTATATCAACATTCATTTTCTGATATTATTGAAATGCAGACATTCCTTGTCACACCCCCATTTGTTATTAATTAGACCTTTTCTCTTAAGGGTCAGAATGTAATTAGTAGGAATTTTAGACTTATTAGACTCGTTCAAATCATTAATTAGACTTGAAAGCTACTCATATAATAGTTTTGTATACGCAATAAAAGAATGAAAACGGCGTTGACAATTTGATCATGGGCATTTGACAAATAGCATAACTCAAGCCTTGCTTGCATTCTTGATACAGATTATGAAAATGATTCAATCAAAATGTTGCTATTAGCTAGCTAGAAGTGTTGTTCGAAGGCATGTATACCTCATTTGCTGATATATATCCATCTTGATCTCTGTCGAACACTTTAAAAGCTTCTTTAAGTTCATCGGCAACATTTTCCTGTGAGATTCATGTCTTTGCATCAATATTCTCCACTCTTAAACAATGAACATATGAAGAGACAAGCATTTCAGAATAACAGAATAATTGACAGTTTCTGATAAAATGGTTTACCTTCATTTTTCTTCCCATAATGTTTAAGAAGTCTTCAAAATCAATGGTGCCATCTCCATCAACATCAATCTCACTAAGCATCTCTTGAACTTCTTCTTTTGTTGGGTTTCCATCTAAACCTTGGATCACTGCTGCCAATTCTTCCATGGTAATCAGGCCTACATAATGCATTAAACCAACAACATACATGTTCAGAAAATACATGGAAGAGAAAATGGTTACAAAATGGAAATTCAACTGTAAAAAAAGGTAGGCAAAAAATGATCATATATTTATATATACCATCTGAATCTTTATCAATCAGGCAAAAGGCTTCGCGAAACTCGGCAATCTGATCATCAGTCATTGTATCTGCCATTGTTTCAACTCTTAAGGATGCTAATGTAAAGCAAAACCAATCAAAGTGTGAAAAAACTCTCTGTTTGGTTGGAAAAAAGATGGATGAACAGGGAAAGAAGGAAAGAAAGCTAATGTATGCTGCTGGTGCTGCCCAATTTGCAAGATTGTAACATATAAAAAGGGAGTTGGTAAGGCAATGAAGAGCCAAAGTGATTGGAAATAGTCAAACACGCTTGAGTCTAAACTCTAAATTCCATTCAAAGCAAGAAAAAAATTCTAGAAAATTAATGAGGCCTTTGAATCAAAACACCCCAACTTTGTGGTTTAAATTTTCAATGAAACTCTTTGGCCAAGACTTGGCATGTCTTCTACCTTGGAGTCAGCCAGACCATGACTTATTTTATTTTACATTTTACATTAATTTTAAACACAACTACAATTGCATTTATTTAATTTTTTGCAATCTTTCCTAATTCCTAAAGTAAAGACAAAAGGAACAATGTGTGACTCAGCTATTCTGGTCAAAGAGATTACTTTAAGCATTATTTTCCAAGCATATGATATATGCAAATCCCATTGTTGTTAAAATACTAAATTTCCTGATTGATTTCCATTTATTTGCAAATGATGATGGAAATAATGGCTCTTTTTTGACAAAAATAAAAAAGGTGCCAGCAAGCCAACATTGAAAAAAAAAATGAACAAATTTATAAATCACGTAACATAATACTCTTAGATGCTGATGTTAGAGAGGTTGCTTTCCCTCGAGGCTATAGCCTAAACTAATCCTTTTACCTTTAAGTTTTCACCAAAAAAAAATACATTAAATCGGTTTCATATGAAGTGAGCATAATAATAATAATAATGTAGTAATTTTAGCATAGCAGATTTTCTAAATCAAGTGCCTTTTGATTTGGAACCCAAATACTAGAAAAATCCAAGAAAGAATGAACAAATTTGTAAATCACGTAACATAATAAAAGCCTATTTTCAAGTGTTTTGGTAGATGGAAATTAGGATCAATTGAATATCATTGTTGACATTGAAAAACTTAAAATTTATTTTAATATTCTAGGTTTCTTCTTCTTCCTTTTGTATTTTTCTTGGGTTCAAGTTCAAACTCCAAGTTTTTCTTTTCTTTTCTTTTTCCATTCTTTACTTCTCACGCGTTTCAAACAGGAATACCTATACCTTTCTAGACGGTGTAACTGTGTAAGTACTTATACTATCACATTGGCTCTATTTAGTCTTCTTCATTTTTTAATAGTATTGATTATTGATTATTATCGAATGAATGATTTTTTTTTTTTTGTCAACAGACCATACTGAGTAATTTTCATTTCTAAGTTGATTTAAATTTGGACATCAAGAAAGATAGATCGTTGATATAGACCCAAAGGTAGTGTGCACCTACCTTAAGTAAGGTAGGTGTTGGGAATGAGTGATGGACTTTGTAGAAATTAGAAAAATAGGGGAGGCTCTATGGAAAACTCACATGTTACAAACTAACACCAATAGGACTGGTCAATGTCTCTTAAAAAAGGTCTCGAGTCAAGGTGTTGGGAGCGCTTACCATATAGGAATATAGGATCTGACGCAACTCGGCTTCGGGTCTAGTGTGATTATCACTGGAGAGGTATTAGTAGCGCCAAGAAAAAGAGACATAGACCCTTATAACTATTGGGCTGTATGTAAGTGGGCTCGGTCATTTTTTTTTTCCTCCTAAATTACAAATTAAATTATAAAAAAGGGAAAAGAAATACGTTTGCTTTCTACACCCTACTCTTTGCTGCTGCGCTAGCTAGGTAAAATTTCTGAACTAAACTAAAGAGCTAAGAATAAGCAAAGCAGCCAGCAGGCGCCAACGCTCCCCTCTTGAACTGGTAATAATCGCCGCTATTTTTCAGTTTTCCGACTTTACTCGGCTCAAGTTGCGGCTATCCCGGTGTGGATTAGGGTTTTGTGATTTATGTGTTTTTTTTTTTGGTGATGCTTTATGTAAATTATTAAAAGATTAGATCGTTTTTGGTATTTTAAGCTGTTTTTGGGTAATGGTAGACAATGCATCTCATTTTTGTAGATTTTTAGGTAGGGCATGCAGTATTTGTTTTGTTTAAGGTGATAGATATTCTGTAGCTTGCCTTCTTGCAAGGTTGTTAGGTGAGTAAATCTTTGTTTATTTGTTCATAAGAGTAATTGATTGATTGAAATATAGTTTTGTTGTTGGTTACTTGGTTCTGGAGATGGGACTAGAAATTCTTTTAAAATTTTAGGCTCCTTTTAAGTCTATGGCCGCAGCTATAGTCATAACTCATTGGAAGAATTGCAATTAAAACTTGTGAATGTTCGTTGATATATGAGAATGTAGTTCAATTTGATATGCTGCTAAGTCATAAAGTAGAGCTTTACTTTTTATATGTTATGCACTAACTTGATGTTATTTGGCATTTTGAAGTTTGAGGAGAGATGGGTAAGAAAAAGAACCCTTTAGTGTTTCTTGATGTGTCTATTGATGAAGATCCAGTGGAAAGAATTGTTATCGAGGTAAGCCAAAAACCAAGCACTTGATTTACTCTTTTATTTTATCTTCTTTTCATTCTGTTGAGAAATTGGAATTCACCTGACACTAGTACTTCAAAATAAGGAATAAAGATAATGTTTTTCCTTCCCAAATGAGCAGCTTTTCGCAGCTTTAGTTCCTAAGACGGCCGAGAATTTCCGAGCACTCTGTACAGGTATCCCTTAAAATTTCCAATGTTCGTTATAATTACAATCAAATAATAAGCATGCCATTAGAGTGCATCAAGAATTGATGAACCCATTATCAACCATTTCTTTGAGGTCTTTATTGATTCCTGGTAAATTTTATCAAGTAGTACATGATTTAATGATCTCATAAATTATTTGGTTGACTAGGACAATCACACAAAGCCTGGCATGAAATTTTCTCATTTGAGAAACTCTTTGCCTGAATTTGCTGCTTGACGAATTTACTTAGATTATATAGTTGACATGTTTCTACAAACAAGTTGCAAGCTTTTCCTTAATCTGAACCATTTCAAATTGTAGGTGAAAAGGGCATTGGAATATCTACCGGGAAACCTTTGCACTATAAAGGATCTTTTTTTCATCGAATAATCAAAGGATTCATGGCCCAAGTAAGTTCCTTGTTCTTTCTATAATTCAGCTCTATTGTCAGAGGCATGTTTGCTCTGAGGATTGTCCCTTCATTTTTCTGTGTATATCGTGAATGCTCCTATATTTGTGTGGGTGAGATGCCTTGCTAGTGATGCGATTTCTAATTTTAAGGGGCTATAGGCTTAGTTGACTTCACATTCTAATTTTTTTTTAAAATTTCTTATATCTTCTAATTGGATGCTGGTCTTCTATGGCTGGAGTGTGCTCTTCTTTTGGTCTAATCTTACACCAGCATTTAAACGTAACATCTTTGTCCTGAAACAGTAAGGTTAGGTCTTAAATATCTTAGCTTCCATTAATCATTAGAAAATGGTCCACAGATCTCAAAATTTAGCTGTAATTCCTTTGCTGAATATTAGTTGCTGCAGTTTAGTGCTATTACCTGATTCTCTGTGCCTCGTGTTTCAACACCTTGGTGCTCATTCTTTCTCATTAATAATCTGGTTAGTCGATATAGATGTCAGCAGAGTGACTAAAACTAGAAACACTTGTATCTTTTCTTTCTTTTTGCTTGGAGTGATGCAATTAGGGACTAGTTTCTAGTGATTGTGCCTGTAAATGTATTTACCTTGCAGCACTAAATGCCCTCTTTTTTATTCCTGGTTTCAACAGGGTGGCGATTTCTCAAAGGGAAATGGTATGCTTGCACAATCCAATGCATGGAAATTTTGCTTTATTTTGTTTGAGTGAATGCCAGCTTCTTTGCTTGACATCAAATGTATGCCCGGACTTGTAAGGAAAGACCTTTAATTGGTTTGCAGGCACTGGTGGAGAAAGTATTTATGGAGGGAAGTTTGCAGGTATGCCTTTGCATGTGAACACTTAAGTGTCTTATGACATTTTATAAGTTAAAAATTAATCATTGAAGTTTATATTTCCTTGCAGATGAGAATTTTAAGTTGACTCATGATGGATTTGGTCATCTCTCTATGGCAAACAGTGGTCCAAACACTAATGGATCTCAATTCTTTATTACCTTCAAGCCCCAGCCCCATTTGAATGGGTATATTACCTTTCGTTATTACTTTTTCTCTAAAACATAAATCTTGTTATATACTGCTCAGATATGGATTTCTGGTTTATTGATGGCTTGGCAGGAAGCACGTAGTTTTTGGAAAGGTGATTAAGGGACTGGATACCTTGAAGAAAATTGAGCTAGTAGGAACAGGTGATGGGAAGCCTGCAAAACCTGTAAAAATATCAGACTGTGGTGAAATCTCTGAAAATAAAGTTTCTGATGCTGTTGGGAAAGCAAAAGGTTCTGATAAACTGTCTTAAGCACTGATGCATTGATTTCTGGATTAGTTATTATCTCACTATGGCATTTTCTTTTCAGGGAAAGAAAAGAAATCTGGAAAAGTTCCTTCTTCAGACAGTTCGGATGGGAAAGCTGGAAGAAGAGGGAAAAAGTCTTTGAAGGATACGAGGAAGAAAAGAAAAAGGAGATATTCTTCATCTGATTCTTACAGCTCCGACTCCGACTCTGATTCTGACTCTGATTCTTATTCTTCCGATTCCGATTCCGATGTCTCTCCATCTGAGTCAAGTTCCTCTAGTGATGGAAGAAGGCATAGGAGAAGGAGGTCATCAAAGAGAAATAAGCGTCAGCGTGTGAAAAAGAGGAAGGATGGGGGAAGAGAGAAGAAAAGAGGCCGGCAAGGAAAAAGATCGAAGCGCAAATCCAAATGGTCTGGTTAAAACATGGTTTTAAGGACAATCCTCCAAAATTTTGTTCCTTTTACTTGCTACATGGTATGCTAATGGATAATTTTTTTTTTCTCCAGGAGTTCAACTGACACCGAGAGTGAAAGTACAAGCTCTAGAAGTGAAACTGATGATGAAAAGGCTGATACTCGCCTTGTTCCCGGTCGGACCAATCGCATCTCCAAACATGCTGAAAATGAATCACCACAGAATCTTGGTATTCCATCCCAATCTACCTTTCCCCATTCTTTTACACTACTAGCACTTGAATTGGGCATTTTAATGCATTTGAACAAAACATTAAATTCTTTAAATGGGGATGTTGTACTTGTAAGTTGTACCCACATCCTATGCATTTGAACAAAACATTAAATTCTTTAAATGGGGATGTTGTATAAGTTGTAACCACATCCTTTTTCTTGTTCACCACATAGGCTAGCAAATCATCCGCTTGCATTATTTGTTAGTATAGGTGACATGTAACAAAAAACATTCTTAAGTGACTGTTTGGATTATGAATAAATTCTTCAGGCATCTTAACATTGATGCTGTGAGTTCAACTAACAGCAGATGTGGAGAAACATAATCATAACGAACTTTCTGTGAATGATGTGAATGATGATAATACAGGAAAACGAAAGAATAAGGAGTTAAAGGCATCTGAGGGTAATTCATCTCAGGAAGAAGGTGAACTGTTACCAAAAGGTGATGAGCTTCCAAACAATGGTCATGGTAGTAAAGCTGCTAATCAACGTACCCATGGCTCTGACAGATCAAGGTTTATGTTTTTATTAAACTCCACTTGCATATTTTTTGGGTTGCTTTTATCATCTTGATTTTTATGTCTCTACTGAAATCTACTTTGTAATTTCATTGACATTGTATCTTTTACCATCACAGAAGTGGGAGTCCAATCCGGAGGCCAAACAATAGCCGTAGAGGCAGCCCAAGCATGAGTCCTTCCAAGGATGATGTTAGAAGCCCTCCCAGGAAATTTGACAGAAGGACTTCCCATAGTCCATTGGGTAGTCCTGCAAAGAAAGCATCTGCGTCTATTCAAGGTCGTGTTTCCTCTAGAAGTCCATCTCCAGGAGGCACATCAAAGCGTATAAGAAAAGGCCGTGGCTTCACTGACCAATATTCCTTCGCACGTCGATACCGTACACCTTCCCCTCAGCGTTCCCCTCCTAGATCCTACCGTTATGGTGGAAGAAATTTTCCAGAAAGGAACCATGATAGGTAATTCCATTCTATAATCTGATTAAAACTATGTTGTTATTCCTTCTTTTTTAATTCTTAAATTTCGTTTCATTTTTTTGGTGAAGATATTCAAGCTATAGAAATCGTTCTGATCAGTCACCCCGCAGACGTTATAGAATCCCACCAAGAGGCCGTAGTCCCCCCAGGTTCTCTTCCTCTCTGAGTATCTTTGTATACCTTGTCAGAGTTCATGAATGTCTTGCATGGCTGTTGAGTTTGTCTACTTTTATTATGTTAGACAGAGATTTATTCTTAGATGGGGCATTCATCATCTGCATACATCCAATTCTCTAGTAATTGTGCTTAGATATCGTCTTCTTAATTTTTCATCACAAGGCTCACATTAATTGATCATTGCTTCATCTTGTATACATGTTTGAAAAATATACTATGAGCTATACCATTTTGAAATATGAGCTACTTCCACAGTAATTGTTGAAACAAGTTGAAATTGGGACTATTTTGTTTGCTTACGCACTAGTAGTCTGATTCTTAATATTTGCATATCTGCAATTGATTTTGTTGTGTTTCCTCTATAATTTCTTTAGTTTTCTTGTGAGTGAATTCGTTGTATAAGAGTGGAAAATAGTTTATATACTTTTTCTTTTATCTACAGATATGAACGCAGGAGGAGTAGAAGTAGGAGTAGGGGTAATTCCCGCAGCCCGATGCTTTATTGGGGAAGAAATAGAGATCGTAGTCTGAGCCAGAGTCCTATTCGAAGTCCTAGTCCTAGAGATAAACGACCTGGCATAAGTGAGGGGTTAAAATCTCGTCTTGGTCCTCGTATGGATCATCAAGGCTCCCCAAACAGAGGCAAATCAAGGTCCAGGTCCCCAAGTTCAGGGAGTCGTGGATCTTCTCATTCTGGATCTCCTGATATCTCGCCACGAAGACATCGTGACAGAAAATCTTCATCTCCTAACATGTCAAAGTCAAGCTCTCCTTCTGGACAGAGGGGATTGGTGTCTTATGGAGACTAAATCCATATTGTGCTCTTATATTTCATTGATCGGGCTGAGAAGCTTACTTGATTGTTTGGGAGTGCATATGCCATTTTCCATGCAACTTTGTCAAATTTAAGATATTTTTAGATTGTCGATTTAGAGTTGCAAAACAGTTATATCTTTTTTTGACCATGGAAGCTTATATGAAACAGCAAGAGATGCATATTTGGCAATACATATGCAAAGAAAGTTTGAGACTTCTAACTTATTAGCAATTCTGCACTGCAATTGTTTTCAATTGTGATTTTCAGTTCCAGTGGGCAGTGGCAATCAAATAAGTAAGCTTTATTGCGTGGTGTATTTTTATTTTATCTTCTATTTATTTTCAGCTTATTGTATGACTTATTATGAGTAGCAAGGAAGGATGCCTAGACCTCAACTTGAATAAGGAAATATTATGCATCTCAAATTTGAAGCACAAATGTAGATAACTAAGAACCTCGAATCCTGCCTTTATTTTGAAAAAAAAACAAAAACAAAACAAAAACAAAAAAAACCTCGAATCCTTTCTTTTCACAAAGCCCATATGAAATGACCTTATTTTTTCACCACGGAAGTAAGCAAATAATCAAATTCAAGAACAAGTAGGTCTATTTTTTCAGCATGCAACTTCTCCTTTGAATACTAGAACAAGGATTGGAACAAGGATATTTATCGTAGCCTTGAAGGAAGTCCAAACTCCTAACAGTAACAGATTTAGGTTTATTAGGGTGTTTATGCATGTATATATAACCTCCCCATATGGTGTCGCCAAAGGAGAAAAAAAAAATTGCAAACCTTTTTATAAATTAATATGTTTTTTTAAAAAAAAAATTGTAGATGTAGATTTGCTCTTTAAGTCTTTTTTTTTTGGCCAAACTTTAAGTCTTAATTACTCTTTTACAGAGGCAAATTTTTTTGCAAACTCTTTGGCCAAGCTTGGTTGGCTGATTGGTTGTAACTTCTTCTTCCTCCTTAATGAATTCTTCCCTTTCAATAAAAAAAAATAAAGTATTAATTATTTGTGCTAAAATATTTCTAAGCATGTTTTCTTTCCACCATATTATATATAAAAAAAATGGTCATTTTGATAGTATAACGAAAATGCATGTTTGGCCTCACAATAGAATCTTAATCAAACAGCATATCAAGTGAAAAGATCCTGTTTGCACTACCTGTTCAAAAGGACATAAGAAACTTCACTGCAAATAATTATAGAAAAAAGGATTTCTGGCAAAGGAAACTCCACTACCATGGAGTTGCAATCATTTACCAATTACCCTCTAGTTGTTACAGAAAGCTAATATACAATCATGAAAAAGGCTCAAAGACTAGCGTAAAAACAGAACAGGGCAAAATAGTTGATAAGGTAGTTTTATTTGACAAAACAGAAACCCCGATGAAGCTAGCTTATGTCTAACATGTGATAAGCAGAGAAATACAAGGGCAGCAGTTGTAATCTCTCTTATTAGATCGGTTGACCTTCTGGTACAATTTGATCTTTGATCCACATGTAGATAGGAACCAATACATAATATGCTCCTGCCGTAGCACCCAAAATGAAGCGCAAGAGGAATACAAGTGGATTTACTGGCTTCGATACATCCTCTGCCTTTGGTCCAAGCTGCACCAGAACACAGCAGCATTAGATTACAATGAAGAATAAATAACCTGTAGAATTGAATGTTATATTTAACAAAATATCAAAAGGAACAGTCTTCTTTCACTAACATAGACACACTGGTGCAGGATGCACACACAGACACGGAGATACTGAATATCATAAAAGAAAGAGGCTGGTATGGGTAAGAGTCGTACATGATGGTTACAATGATCATAAGAAAGAGTATATACATTATGTGACAGATAACTTTATTATTTACTTATTGATAAGAGTTTAATGTCAGCAAAGGCAGAGCTAGAATTTCAACAATCTGGGAGAAATGAACATCGAGGCTATGGGGTCTTCCAATGAGTATACCTTATGAGTCCTTAAAATGAAGGCTAGTTTTTTAAACAAAATTTAAGCAGAACTATGCACAAGCACAGATTTTTAGTCCTTAGCTCATAGTTCTATATGTATGAGAGACAATAAATGTTGACAAGAGCTCACGGGGCACAGAGGTTTTAACTTATAATAACTGCATTTCCAAGTAACATTGAATATGAAAAATAACTCGTTGCGGAACAAATCAACTAAAGAAATGGTTACCTGTAAAGGAGAGTCACCAGATGCAGGTTTAACACCAGTTACAGAACATCCCATGATCAATCCATGTCGGCGAACTCCACGATACCATTTTGGGCCAATCCTTTTGAGTTGTACATCCTTGAATCCAGCCTTTTCAAACCACTCGATATATTCTTCCTCCTTAGGGAAAAGCATCCAGACATCTGCAAAGAAGCGAGACAACCAAAATGTAGGGTACACAGGACCAATTAAGCAGGCTTTGCCTCCTAGTTTCAACACCCTGTATGCTTCCTTGATGCCCCGTTGTGGGTCTGGCCAGTACTCTATGCTGAAAGGTGTAATAGCATAATCTCCGTTAGAGCCATTATCAAGTTGATACCTAGAAGCATATACTCCAATCTCCAATCTCCCATCTCTCAAATTCAAAACAAATCACCAATGCAAATTCTTCATGTAATTTGTACTCACAGAAGCCCAATTGACAGTAACAAGTTTTACAGCCATTTACATGCAAATTTATAGACTTTCAGGACCAAAAAAATCAACAAAGAGCAAAGAAAAAGAAAAGCAATCTATAACCACAATACGAATTAAGCTACCAACAATAAAACAACTAAAAATTTACATCTCAATTTAAAAAGAAACATATGCTCAGTGCATTGCAATTAAGCAAATAATCCCAAATAGATACACCAAAGGGGTTGCAAAATGTACCTCCCAGCAGAGACATATCTGTCGGCATAGTCAGTAGGAAAGGGGAGATCTTCTGCATCACCTTCAATTATCCTGCACTCTTTGAGAGGCTCCTTTTGCTTAGCCTTGGCAAGCTGATGCGGGGATTGGTCAAGAATTGTAACATTTTTAGCATCCACATGCTGAACAATACCCAAAGTAGTGAAACCAGTTCCACCACCAACATCCACAACTAACATGTTCCTGTCATTCAGATCAGCCGGTTCAAGTGCATCATCTCTCATGTCTTCAGTCCAGTGACCAGGGTTTATCACATGGTCATAAACAATTGAGAGAAATCTATAGAACCAAAAAGCCTCCTTTTTGTGTTGAATAAATCTTGGCTGTGAAGCTGGCCTTGAGGCTGATAAGCTGCACTTTGGAGCCATTGCAGCCCCCGCCCTGGAGATTCTTGCGCTAGAGACTAAACCCACATTGGAAAAGCGCTTCCCATGAAAATCTGATCCCAAAGATCCAGTCTTTATAGGGGTAAACCCTCTAGTGAGAGTGAAATGTTCAGCTCCATTGAGCATGGAAGAAGCCATGGATTAGGCAAACACAAAAGACCCACAAATTTAAAAGTTGCAATCTTTACCTGGAGTTGAAAGATGTGAGCAGAATTTGTGAAGGTCAAAAACCCAGCAGCCAAATATGGCGGTTGGTTTGGTTATGGTTTGGGGTTAGCCTATTAATCAGGTGAAGTAGAGTGTACTGTCGAGTAGAGAGAAGAATGAGCCAACAATAAAGAAGGTAGGTGGGGGTAACTATTATATGACCGAAATTGGAACAAGACAGCAAACTATTTGGGCTAAGTTACATTTTCTTACAAGAGTCAGTAACTTTGATTGAGACTTGAGAGTTTTTGTTAACACCACATAATTTGGACTGGATTATTGGCAGATTCTCAGTCTTAAACTTTTTTTTTTTTGGGGTTAATTTTCTTCCTTGAAATGTTTCGTTTGGTGACCATGAATTTAGTCAATCGTGGACTCCTACTCTCCTCTCCCTCTCTTTGATTGCCAACGCTCTCAGCCTTTCCACCACGCATCAAATTCTATTAACATGAGACCATAATTAGATGCCACAACAATTCAACAAAGCAGATTTCATTTTCATGTAATGTTTTCGATCAATGCCTTTTTCTTCCCTTTTTTTTAGATCTTTCATTTTCATCCAACATTGAAAATTTTACCAGTTAGTTTAGGTCCTTAGGAAAAGGCAAATTACTGAAGGGTCATGGGCCCAGGGGTCTCTGCCAAGTGCCAACTAACTTATCAACCTAGTTAACGTTAAGTAGTTAGGCCCAGAAGGAGTAAGTACAATCCAGCCCACCTTTCTCTACTCTTTTGGGTGAAATTTTCAGATGATCCGTTTCTATCTAACCCTACAGTAAAATGTTACTTACATAATACCAAAATTATAGGATTATATATTTGCTTTTGTATAGGATCCGTTTCTATTTTGTTTTTGTATAAAGAAGCACCAAAAAAAAATCACAAAAGAGTTGTGTGTGACAATATTTTGTTTTTTTTTTGCACTGAAAGCTGATATTTATAGTGAATTACTAAATATCGCCCTCTTTTACTAGCTACCGTTCCCTTCTTGGACTATTTTGCCCTTTGCTTTATTTTCCATCAAACTTTAAACTTTTCAATTCTCTCAAATTCTCTCTCTCTCTCTTTCTCTTCTTTAAACGTTTTTTTTTTTTAAATTCTTTTAATTTTCTTTTGTCCTTTAATAAGTATTGGACAAGTTAGCAAGAGGACTTTAATATTTGATTAATAATAAATAGATATTTGTTTTTTTACTTTTTCTTTTTTAAAAAAACATACTTTCAATCCGAAAATTCTTTTACCCATACCGGATGTCGCTACTCCATGAATTTTGATGTTATTTTGTTTGAATGATTGAGATTTGAAAGTTTGAAGGTTGAAAGAATTTGAGAGAATTGAAAATTTTGAAATTTGAAGGAAATGACAAAATTGTCCAAAGGAGGCGATACCTAATAAAAAGGGGGCGGTATTTAGTAATCCCCAATTTATATTAAGCAAAAGGAGGTAGTAACACATTACATCAAAAGGGCCCTACAGAATGGGCTAAGAAGATTACATCAAAAGTCCTCTATTAGTGAGGATGGGTAGCTGATAAACGCACTACAGGATTACTATTTACATCATCAAAATATATGTCCAAAAGATAGTCAGGTGGCTCTTGAGTCGTAATATTTTGTTTTTTTATGAGGGCAATTAGCAACAGGTTTGCTTTGCATTGTTTGTCTACGAACAAGAACCTAGGCAATAGGTTTGACTATACGGAGATATCGCTATTCTATTCATTTGGCTTGTTACCTTTTTGCCCCCTAAATTAAAATCACAACAATCCGAACATTGAATTTCCAAACATAAAGACAAGTTGCCCCTACGTCATAGGGAAATTGTCTTGAACATAAAAAATTCATAAGACAAGTTATTGTAATTTTGCTTGCAATTTGAAATTCAGGAGGCAATAAGGCTAATAAGCCCTATTCATTTTGTTATGTATATCGGAAAACTTGATGTTAAATATCAAAGTGGAGGGTTCAACTTGATATTAAGCATCTTCAAAGACAGACTTAGTTTGGTATTGAGGTTGGGGTTTGAAAAAACTTGGTTTGAAAGAAGTGTTTTTGAAAAGTGTTTTTTGAAATTGCAGCTTAAAAATATAAATGATGTTTGGTATTACTGTTAGAAAATATGGTAGAATGATAAAATGTCTAAAATGGATATATTAGTTAAAAAGAAAAAAAATAATTAGGAGATTTAAGTAATTTAATGTCCAAAAGCACTTTTGAAACGCAAAAGTACCCAAGAATTAGCTTTTCAGGTTGACTTGGCTTTTGCGGTCAAAATGAACTTTTTACACAAACTAAGATTTATTTGGCATTGCGTTTGAGATGAAAAGCAACTTTTTTATCTCCAAACGCAATGCCAAACCAAGCCAGAGAGCTGAGCAATGTGAGATTGTTCAACAACACTATCAAATTAAATTGGCGGAGTTATTCTTACATGCAAATGATATAAAAGGCAAAGTCAAGTACCAAATTCCAATATGTATTTCACAAATCAAATTAAATACTCCACTTGATTAATTAATTATTAAGAGAACGAAGATTAACTTAAACAGTTAAACAAAGTTACTGCTGATAACACCATTCAATTGTCCAAATACCAACAAAACAACTAAAGCAACTCCAAAATCATAGACTCATCATTTTTTTTCTTGGTAGCTGAAAAACACGCATTGGCATCAACCACCCACGAAAAAAGGGTAAGGTACCATGTCATTCCTCCTCGGATTCTGATTCTGCACTCTGGAGCCATTCAATAAAAGGCTCTGCTTTCTTCCATATACGAGAGTCTTTGTTAACCCCTTTCAGACCTTCTTGATACCATTGTAGTATGTATTCCTCCATCAACAGATCAGCATCATAGAGAGCATTCAAAACTAAAGCAATTTCCTTCAATGCAGTTGAGCTGACCTTTTCAAAAAAGGACTCAATCGATTCAAGTAGGAGCAACTGTGATCCCTTTTCCTGAGTAAGGATAGCAGCAAGGTAGTTTTTCTTCTTAACCACCTCCTTTGCAAACCCTTTCTCAATGCCATCAAAGAGTGCCTCTAACAAAGCACTTATCTTTTCATGAGAATGAGTTCCCATAAGGGACTTCAATTGCCTTGCAGAAATACCATTGTTTAAGTTTGCTTTCAATTCCTCAACAAGAGTCTGGTGATGGTTTGAGTTGCCATTCGATTTGTTGCTTACCATGTTAATAACTTTTTCTTTCTTCTCTGATTCATTTGTAGACAACATGACCATGTTAGCCGTTGCGGCACTCAGTTGGTCCTGCATACGCTGCCGAGCTGCCTCTGGTGATGTATCAGTTTGAAAATGGACATCATCATCATCATTATCATCCACCTCGACCTCTTCCTTTTCATCCACTTGACTGTGACAGCCACTGGCTTTCTTTTTTGTAGAGCTGGCTTTACTGATGCCTTCCTTAGAAGAGGAGCCTTGCTTCTTTTCCTGTTTATTCAGTTTTCTCTGCTTCACATCTTCCGATCCCTTATTTTGTTTAGGTAGGTTTTTCAAGATGAAAGTTGTCAACTTATCTGTCATATCAACATATGAAACAGAACCACATGCAGCACATTTCAATTGGATCATCTGATTCTTATTTATCAACATCTTAGTCTCAGGGTTTCGACATTCATAACATAGCACATATTTCTTGATGAATTTGTCGAGAAGGCCAGCAAGCTTAGCAGTGCCATGGGATCCATTAACACGACAAGTCCCAGTTTTTTCATCAAATTCAGACTGAGCACCAAGCTCAAAACCAAAATGCTTGGTTGTGTAAGAGGCTGGCCTTGCCAATCCCTTTGCAATATCAACCATGTTGACTATATTCGTTTTGATGCCATTTCCCCGGCCCTCAATCTTGGTCTGCATTTGAGGCATCTTATACCTGTAGAAGGGATCATCCCTATTTTCAGGATCTACGTTCACGAAAGCCATCTCGAACAACAATTCAGAACAGAATATCTGAAAATCACAGGCAGCAAAGGTTTGGGAGAAGACTGATCTGAAATCACGAAAGGTTGCAACCAGCTGGAATTGTGAAAACCTGGTTGTTTTTTAAATGGCCCAAGATTCATACAGCCAAATTTCTCAGACAGTGGTCTGATCTGTTTCCTAATTGAAGGATAATACTCTCTATGAAATCCAATCAATCCCAAATATGCAACGGTCTGCATGGACATAAAAGAAAACTTCGAGCTTTTGTAAACTAAAACTTGGAATTCTGCAGATAGCAGCAGCACCTGCAAGCTTCCTCAACAAAAACAGCAGCAACACAAGTCAAGACAACATAGATATATAATGTCACATAAATTCACCTGCTAAATCATTTAGAACAAAAGTTGCTGTTTTTGGGCCACCAAAACAAAACCAAAAAAAAAAGGACTTCATAAAGCAAATTTCCAAGTAAAAGCTGCTTTGAAAACTCAAAAGTAAGCTGCTTCTTGCTATTAGAGGAAGAACATAGAAACAGGAAAATCCGAACCTAAACTTAAAAGAAAATCTTCAAACAAAGCAAGCTAGTTATGAACAAGAACTTCAGATGCTAATCTTTACAAAAATATATATTCATCTTCAATATGTTAGAAGCATAATCACATATCAGTATATCACTAAAAATAGTCAAATCATACCAGAAAATAGCTCATAAAAAAAATCAAAAGAAAAATGCCATATCTATATTCAGTACAATTGAAGCAGCATTAAAACATAAATGCATCTTAAATTAAGGGGAAAAATCCCAGCGAAATTCTTTCTCTTATAACTTTAGCTACTCATAACTTATTACGCCACCGTGTTGGTTTCACATCTAAATCAATTTTTAATCGTCTAAGCTATTTATTAAATTTAAACTTAATTTGTTTTAAGGAAACAACTTTTTACAGGAGACAAGTAACTTCCTATAATGTTTTAATTCAGAACTTTAAGGATTACAACTTTTTACAGGAGACAAGAAGCTGTTCAAGTTTATTTTGAACTAAATCAAACAAAAACAATGGATAATCTATCAAAGAAACAGCAAAAAATCAAAATTTTCCATTATTAATATAGAATTCATCCAGTAATTTATCCGATACAGCGCGATTACAAAATCAAAGATCTCAAACCGATTAAATTTTGTTTTAAGGAATACATTTAAAAAAAAAAACGATCAACGAAACAAGTCGAAAGTTAGATTCTTTACCTGAAATCGAAGGCTCGAGAAAAAAGAAGATTTCTTATTCAAAGCGGTCGATAAATAAGAGTAGGGTTTTGCGAGAAATTTTGTGTTTTTTTTAGGGTGCCAAGATTTGGAGCTTGAGATTTGTTTATATAGGTTTGGAGATGAGGCAGAAATTTGAGTTGCGTAAGGCCGCGACCACATTAGTTTCCATGCTATTTTTATGTGGATCACCGATCTCCTTTGGATTTGTTGACTTCAAACTTTTGTTTCTAGGAGCAATATTTATTTGGCCAAATATCTTATTTGGGCCTAAATTTTTACAACATTGCTCAATTTAAGCCTAAAACTTTAAAGTATAACATTTTAAGACTAAACCTCTTCAAAACGTGACAAATTGAGCCTACAGTACACTGGATGTAAAAGTTTCACTTGCCGTTAGATTAGATAACCAAACGGTTGACACGTTGGATTTTCTTTTTACTAGTTAAGTTTTTTTTTTTAATTTTTAAATGAGAAATGAAATAAAATGAAAAGAAAAAACCCATTTCACATTCCAAAAGCCCAAAACAACAAAAAAATAGAAGGAAAAGAAATCCATAACACAAGTCTTTGAAGATGAGCGATGTCTTTGAAGTCTCTTTCTTTTAAGCATCTTCAAAGATGAGTGGGAGATGTTCGAGACCTTACGTACGTAGTTGCCCTTGTTGGGAAACTCACCCACCATAATCAGGTGCGCGACGCAGGTCGGATCCGGATTAATTAAGGCTAGTCCTGGATACCGGATGGGATACAAAAAAAATATATCAAATTAAATTGGCGGAGTTATTCTTGCATGCATGTATGAAAGGCAAAGTCAAGTACCAAGTTCCAATTTTATGTATTTCACAAATCAAATTAAATATACGATCCAGTAGTTGAAGTATCAAACATGTAATTAGTCATCTCACTTTTCAAGATCCCTATCTTTTCACTCCCCATTTTAGTATTGTCTTCGGAATCTCAAATTCTTGAGCATATATAATTAGTTTTCTTTGGACAATTTAATTGTTGAAAAACGGGGCCGTGTGATTTTGATAATAGGATTTGCCAATGTGTTTTAGATAAAGCCAAAAGTACGTCGAAAAACAACAAATATAATATTTCAAACACAAACAATGTCCAATTAGTAAAACTCCTTCGAAAATATCATATAAAGCTCAAGCTCCAGCCAATTTTCGTCGTGAATTGCATTGCTCCGACTTGCAGCTATAGGATTCCCCGCCATATCATGAAAATCTTAAAAAAAAAAAAAAAAAACACCCCATGCATTAACTTCTTTTATCAAGTTTATGAATCTTGTTCTCCTAGTCACTCTTGAAATGACAAAATACCCCTTACAACAACAAAATAAACTTACCCAAAGACATAAATACCAAGGTCATACATGTACATTTACATCAACCGGCGTAGACAACAAACTAACAATGAAAATGACATAATCCAAGCAATTTACAACAAAACTTGCTCTATATATTCACTTTCTTCCTGTCATTCTTCATTTCAAGCCTGATTCTGCTTTGCCATTGAAGTTTTTTATATTCACAACAACCCGAAATGTCGAACTTCACTCTGCCGCAGAACTTGCAGCCTGATGCGGCAAGCCCAGACTGGTTAAACAAAGGAGACAATGCATGGCAGCTCACGGCCGCAACCATGGTGGGCCTCCAAAGCGTTCCAGGGCTTGTAATCCTATACGGAAGCATAGTGAAGAAGAAATGGGCCGTAAACTCAGCCTTCATGGCCCTTTACGCTTTTGCGGCGGTCCTTGTTTGTTGGGTCGGTTGGGGCTACCGTATGGCTTTTGGGGACAAGTTCGTTCATTTCTTAGGGATGCCCAACGTTTCCTTGGACGCTCAGTACCTCATCGATAAAGCCTTCCTCGGTTGGTTACCAAACGCAACCATGATCTATTTCCAGTTCGTTTTTGCAGCAATCACGTTGATTTTAATAGCTGGGGCTTTGCTTGGAAGAATGAATTTTCTTGCATGGATGTTGTTTGTGCCACTCTGGTTGACATTTTCCTACACTATTACTGCTTATAGTATTTGGTGCCCTGATGGGTGGCTGTCAAAGCAGGGGATTATTGATTACTCAGGAGGTTATGTTATTCATTTGTCTTCTGGTGTAGCTGGTTTCACTGCAGCTTACTGGGTAATTACTAATTACCATAATTAATTACTGTAATTTAACATTAATGATTTTGATTAATTACTTGTTGATTTTGAGTTGTTAATTGTTGTATGGGTGAAGGTTGGACCAAGAACTACAAAAGACAGGGAAAGGTTCCCACCAAACAACATTCTTCTGATGCTTGCAGGGGCTGGGCTACTTTGGTTGGGATGGACTGGATTCAACGGTGGTGATCCATACACAGTCAGCACCGATGCATCCTTAGCCGTCCTTAACACCCATGTTTGCACTGCCACAAGCTTGTTGACTTGGCTCATGCTCGACATTATTTTCTTCGGAAAACCCTCTGTAATTGGAGCCACTCAGGGCATGATTACTGGTTTAGTTTGTATCACCCCTGCTGCAGGTAACAAATTTCAAAGCCATTAGCAACTAAGATTTTTTTTTTCGTATTTATTTAATTAAAGTTATTAGAGATCGAATCCTCGGGACGGACCTATGTAAAAATGACCCTCAATTTCTAAAAATCTTTCATTTTATGTTGAATTTAGGACCGTGCCCATCTCAACTTGACCAAGTGTGCCACCCTCAATTGATTAATTCATCATTGTGCCTTAAAGTCATAATCCATAAGTCATTAAGAAAATTTTTTCTGTATATGTATAGAAGATACCATGCCCACCCTAAAAAAATTCCGCGAATCCTAGTCACTGGGTACTCTACCATCTGACCACGTGGCCAACTAAGAAATTTCTACTTATTAATTAATGCTTTACAAATCGTATGGAAATTTTGTTTTGATTAGGTGTTGTGCAAGGATGGGCGGCAATATTGATGGGAATTATGTCTGGTAGCATCCCATGGTACACCATGATGGTGTTGCACAAGAAAATATGGCTCCTCAAGCAAGTTGATGACACCATGGCAGTGTTCCACACGCACGCTGTGGCAGGCAGCTTAGGAGGAATCCTAACTGGCGTTTTCGCGGTGCCTAAGCTCAGCCGTCTTTTCTACTTGGTAGATAACTGGCAGCATTACACCGGTCTTTTCTATGGATTCCAAATGGGGCGCACCACGGCAGGGTTCAAGCAGTTTGGTATTCAAATCCTAGGAATCGTATATGTTGTGACCATCAACATTCTCGTAACAAGTATCATATGTTTGTTGATCAGTGTGGTTGTTCCATTGAGATTAGCCGAGGATGAATTGCAAACTGGAGATGATGCAATCCATGGGGAAGAAGCTTATGCACTTTGGGGAGATGGGGAAAAGTATGAATCAAAGATGAATTCTGTTTATGATGAATTCCCACCAGCCTCTAAAGGTGGTGAGGTTGAAATGGCTTGATCTTGATCATGATTGGGTGCTTTTATAATTGAGACATTGTGGGAGGGTCCAATCACCAATGGCTCCTAAAGCTTTTGTCTCGAGATGTTTGTCTTCACATTTTTCTTACTGTTTTGTTCTTTGATGTTTTTTCCTTTTCATGATTAGACTACTTACAATTTGAGACTTTCCATTAAACAAGAGAAAGAGAATTATAACTTGCAGCTCTGATTGGACTCATCAAATAGCAATAATAAGAACCTTATGCCAATTCTTCACTCTTGTATTGCTTGTTGAATTGAATATTATGCAATCATTTTGGTCATATGTCGGCTTTTAGCTTGGATTTACTAGTCAATTCGCTTTTCCTATTTAACAACACTATATTTTCCTTAACAATGCTTTTCAGCTATAGTCCAAAAAAACATCATATAATGTATCTTGATATTTTCTATGACACCAACTTGCTCATATATATATATGACTACTACTAATTGGAGTAGCTCAATGGGAATATGGCCATGGAAAGCTTATTCAATCAGTCCATTATGGGGTAAAACTTAGTTTTTTCCATCAGAAATCTCGAATTCAATATATTGTTAACAAGTGTCGAACCGTTTGAATCAACAAAAATCGTGAGGCTTAGCATTTAGTAACTTGTTAGGCTTACAGCTTTTGTATTAGGTACCAAAATCAAAATGGTGCTACAACCGAATTAAAGTGGGGATTGAGAAAATGAGATGTTGGGGAAAGAGAGGAAAATGCGATGAATTGAGACAAAAGAAGACCGACCCAAAGGAATGAGTAAATGCAGGTGATGTATAATATATGAGTGGATGTGTTAAATGTTAATGGGGGGAATTGGGTAATAGAAAAAGACAGCAATGAAAGGCACTTTGCCAAAGTGGGAATGTGGGATTGATGGACCTTTCTTTCAAACTTTCAACAACAAAGCAAAGGCAAAACCCCATTTGTTTTTCTTTATTTTGCTTTCGCTGTTCTTTTGAAAATACAGCATCTTTCTGCTGGCCGCCTACCCCTCCAATGTTTTCATACAATCATAATAATTCTATTCTTTTTTGGGGCATTTTTGTTAAATGCAGACTTAAATTTAAGAAAAAACAAGGAAGGAGGAAGGGAAAATGATAGAAATGGACATATCAAACCCCGTTGAGAAAAATGGAAACGTGACATTAATGAGGTTAGAATTGTCTTTTCAACTTCATTACTTGGAAAAGTTCTCCGTTTTTTTAATTAATAGTAAATAATTTTTTTATTTGTTAGGCAGAGAAATCGAAATCAGAAAAAAGAAGAACAGCTTTCGAAGAAAATAGTAATAAGAAAGAAAAGTCGTTTACCCGTTTCCGTTTACAGAGTTTTTATAAAAGAGGATAGGGAAAAAGAGAAAATAGAAAAACTACTGTACGGAAAGATTGACATAGATCTGCAAGTTCAAAAGAGTTGGCTTTGCTTTAATGCAGTGAAAAAAATCGAAATTTCAAGGCAAGAAGAAGAGAGAACAAAAACTTGGAAGGAAAGAAGCAAAATGATCGGCGTCGTTTAGGGATGAGCAAGTGGCATTGAATTTTGAATCTTTTAGAGCAGCCGGGCGAGTTGGAATGGAGTCGGAAACGGCGTCGTCGGCAGATGAACAGCAAGAGCAAGCCGCTGGTTCAGCAGCTGATACAAGAGGAAAGCATCGGATTCTTGCTGAACTCAAGCGTGTCGAGCAAGAGTCTAGATTCCTTGAGGTTAGCTTTTATTCATGTTCCTGTTTCCTTTCTTGATTCTGCTGCCTGTTTTCGGTTTATGTCTTGCTCTGTAGTTATTTTTGAAATGCAGTTAAAAGATTTTGACTTTGCTTGTATTTTAATGAATTTTAAGGATCGATAAACTTTTAGAAGGGAAGTAAGAAAGAAAGCGGAGCTTGAATCAACCTTAAGAAAAAGGGTCTTAGAAGTAGAGAATATACCAGTATAAGAAAAGCTAGAGCTAAACTTTGCTTTCCTTTTGGTAAACTTTTCATAAGCTTTCCTTTTTAAAATTGATTAAAGATGGAATCCCATTTCTTAAATGAAGCCAAAATTTTGGCTTCTTCGTAAAGCTTTAGACTTTCATGTCTGGTGAGATTAAATAATTGTGCTTAGTGGTGAAGCAGCTGGTAGCTTGAGCCTTTCGAAGAGAAAGCTAATGCTTCAGGGTTTGGTGGAGAGGAAGATGATTTAAGGTAGATCATAAAATTGGGTGGTTAGTAGTTTTCATAAAATTGTGTTTAATGTTTAGCAGTCCTTATTCAAGGCAGGATGAAGCTATACTTCAGTCATGTTCTAGCTGCTCTATGTTGAATATGCTAAACTTTCATTTATTTTAAAATTCTGCTGAATAAATCATCAGAGCAAGTTTTTGTGGAATCATTAACACCACAAGTAGAATGTGGTCAATCCTGATTGCTGGCATATGTCACCATGATGAATTAAGGCAATATTCAGTGCTTGAAGTGCTGGTGGAATCTGTATGTGATGACAAAGAGCTTTTTGAATTAGTATTTGACTTGCTGCTCTCCCTAAGCTTCACTTTCATTGGTCATGCTTACATACAAGTTAAATAAAGAAGCTTTTTAACAATATTGTGGACTTGCACTGCACAAAGCCACTCTATAATGGCTACTACTTTCCTTTTGGTCGCTTTATTCATTAACTAACTCTCCATAGAAATAGACGTGACTATAGAATCTGAGTATCACTTTAGGCATTTAATCTGGATAAAGCTTTTTAATGCATCTTTTATTAGGGTTGGTATTAGCATGATATGATCTATAACTAGACAAGCCTAATCTTCTTTAGTATTAGTTACCCAATATGTCTGCACTTTTGGAAAGTTGTGACTACCCAATTTGTATGGATGTTCAGTTTAGGTCATAGTCTCAGATTTGGGCTCTTTCCCCTCTTATTTATGCCTTCTTTACTGCTTTCGTTGGTCATTCCATGCTTTAGTGTTGCAAAAAGTTGCTCTTCTGCCGAAAGGTACATATTACAGTTTAGTATGTCTTATCCTTTCACTCGTTGTGTATCATTTCCAGGAAGAGATGGAAGAGCTTGAGAGAACAGATAATGTATCAACATTGTGCGAGGAGTAAGTATAAGAACTAAGTTTCTCTTTCCCATAAAGTTGCAAGATTTAAAAAAAAAATTAAAAAGGAAAAAGTTCCTTCTCTTTCTGCAAGGAATCTTTTGAGATAGTGGTTTTCGATCAGGATTGCTTGATCTGATAACTAAAGCTCATTTCAGCTGTCAGTACGCTCCTCTCAGGGTTGTCCCTCGCATATTAGTTTGTTGGGCATGATGCTTATCATGGTAACTGTTTTGATTGGATTAATACCTTCCTTTCCATCCCTTCAGGTTACTGCTTAGCATGGAGCCCAAACCTGATCCACTACTGCCAGTGTAATTACAATAACTTGTCTTATTCTCATGTTTTCTGTTTTAGGTTAAGTTGTTTTTCCTCTAATGCTTGATTTTATTCTAATTACAGAACAAATGGTCCTATAAACCCATTATGGGATAGATGGTTTGAAGGGCCCCAAGACTCACAAGGTTGCAGATGCCAGATTCTCTGATTTGAGGCAATCTAACATTTGTTGCCAAGATATGTTACATAACATACATGTTAACATGTTACAGCTCAATTGATGTCTTAACAAATATTCAATTGACTCTTTCCACAGTGTGCAATACCAAAATTTTGGATAGCTCAAATTCAATGTACAATTTACTTTTATTATTCGGATGAAATTTGTATATCAGATACATCTACTGAAGATATGAGCTTCCAAACACATCGTGCTTTTTGTTTTCTCCTTTCAATTTCCTTTTTGGTATCTAGTCTGTCCTGTAAGTTGTTTCCATATTTTTACAACATTATGAAATTTTATTCATCCAACAAAAATCTGTCTTATTCGACTCGAATTTAAGTGGTTTCAGTTGAAGCTGCTGCTTTCTGTTGAAGTAACAAAACTGAAGCTGCTGCTTTCTGTTGAAGTAACAAAAATGAGGGCAAAGCGCTCTTAACTATGTTCTGCAATGGGTAAGACATGGCAAATAACTTATAATGCATCAGAAAATCTGGCATCAGTGAGCTAGGAGTGAACTACAGAATTTGGAGTTAATTACAAAAGTCGAAATGAATATCAACATACTATAGTTACATAGACAAAATGAATTTCAGAAATTATTCAGTGTAATCACCTTTATAAGACATGGATTCCTGTTACCAGCTCTAAGGATCAACAACTAAAACTCATTTCCTCGCAAGAATTTACATGTTATATACACTCTGCAGAGTTAAGGTGCTGTCTGCAAGAGGTTTAGCTGCAATACGTTGCTCCCAAATCTCAAAACTTCTATTGGGTGAGGTTGAACCAATCAAATCCATAAACTTTGCAAGAGGCTAAGAGGCAAACCAGATCATAGAACTTGAGCAGAAAGAAGGTGTCTCAACTGGAGTAGATGTTCCTCGTCTGAAATGTTAAGGGAGAGGCGGAGATTTGTTAACAGAGACTCTTGGTCCCATGTTAAAGGACCAGAAGCATACAATGCCTCTACTGTTGACTTGTACGCGCGAAGCTCTAGTTCATGAATGTCAACTACTTCGTCTTCTGGGGACAATGGTAAGTCTCTTTTGCCACACAAAGAAGGATATGATGACTCGGCATCAGAATTATCAGCTGTGTTTTCTGGTGACTTATGAGAAATTTGGCCAGCATAGTCAGTAACACCATTAGAACTACAGCTAGCAACCGAGCATTGGTCGCTATCTTCAGTAGACCAAACAAGCCTAGAAGAATCATGTGAACAGCGAGGAGCTGTATTTTCCATTCTGTTAAACCTACTAGCTGATTGCTTAATGAATTTTTTGTCAATCCCTACCTGGTTAAATGAAGGAGGAAATGTTCTCTTAAGAGATTCATCACACCCTCTTGAACATGGTGGTGATTTCCTTTTCTTGACGGTTCCTCCAACAAGCAAGTCCATATTGCATTCCTCAGATTCATGGGCATAGCCTCTAGTTATGGCTCTTATGGACAGACACATAGTGCCATTATTAGCCCCAACCTTATATTGCCCCTCTCTATCCTTCTCCCCAAATTGTATATTTCTGCTCATATTCGATGAAGTCCTGAAAAGCAATCCACTAGCACGGTCTGGAATTTTTGGTTTAAGATTGTTGGCAAAGTCTTTACCCGGAGCAACCTGCAATCATGTGTAATCTGGTTTAGATATACTAGCTGGTTTAAACAATTGCCCTCATTGGCAAGAGCTCATTAAGCAAGAAATTTACATATTTTAAAGGCTAAAAACACAAACATCTACATTATTATCCTAACAATATGCCCATTGCCCGTAAATATCCCGAAGAAGGTTCATGAATGAATTCTGCACATAGGATTATAGAAGTTAGCCATTGTCTTCAAAGAGGTCTTAGAACCAAATGATCAAATCATTCAACCCTGTATCCGTTAAAAGTGCAGAGTAACCCAATAAAGAACTTATGTTTCCCTTCACAATAGACATCATCACTCATATGCATACACCCATAATCAACCACAAACATTTGACTTTCAAAGCATTTAGACACCAGGTATTTCATATATGAATTCATAACTGTTTTCTAAGTTCTGCTTGTTCTTGTTAAAACAGCTTTTGCAATTACCAATTAGAGTAACATTTCATTTCACTTAAAACTACCAAAATAAGCTCTTTCATTGCAAAAAACTACAGACTTTTACCAAGAACATCAGGTTCAAAGAGTGTACTCTTAAAAATACTGAAGGGGAAAAAAGCAAAAGCATGTTGAATGTAAACCTTTACCTTCCCAATCACCACCCACTGGTTGCCATGCCAAACCTGCCTAACCCTTAAACTTGATGCATCAAATTCCTTAAGTTGGATGGATCCAAAGAACTTGATTACGAATCGATTGTTGTTTTTCAACACCTTTGCGATCTTTCCCACCCTCCAACACCGGATATCAAACACTTCAGCTATATCACCAACAGCCCAACTCTTCCCATGTGCAGTTGGAGGCACAGGCCTAACATCCTTCCCCGGTACCTTCTCCACCACACGTTTCCCTTCACGGTCCATAAGCTGTTTGTACCTAACAATACAATTGTCACCATCTGCTGAAAGTATGGTAGCAGTAAACCAGGAACCACATGGATCCTGATCTCTTCTTAACACTTCAATCGAGTTTCCTTTTCTGAGCTTCATCCTCTTTTATGCTCGACTTAATCCTGGATAACAAGATTCCAAAAGGATTTACATATACAGAGTTAATGCTTGCTTCCATAAGTATATAAAGATTAAAAGAATCAGAAAACTAAAATATCTGAAGGGTTTAATATTAAGGATCAACACAATAGTCTTCCTCAACCCAACCCAACACTTTAAAATTGCTAAGACAAATCGATTTTGACCTCAGACATGGGAGATCAAAGTGACTCATTGGAAGTGCAAAGGCCAAGGAGAAAAAGAATGAAAATTTGAAACTTCTCGACTCAATTCTACTATTAAGAAATGGAACCTTTTGTTTTTAAAGGAAAAATCAGTTATCTGAAAGAATTTCTTGTATCAGGGAAAGGAAACTAGTTAGCTGACAGGAATATAATCGAATCTATGTAAATTCCATGAAAATCAAGTTTCTCACCGTTGAATATAAACGTCTTTCTGGGTAGTTAAATATAAAAAGCTTGATGCTACAGAAGGAACATTCAATCACCAAACTCAGATGAACTCATGAAAACCAGTTTTGGTTAACAGAGCAAAAAAAAAAAAAACGGCTTCAGAAAACTTTTTTTTTTTCTCAAAACAACAACCAGCCCATTTTAAGCAATCTTCAGAAACTAAATTCAATCTCTTTTTGTTTTGTCTCATTAAATATTGTAAAACACATGATTCAAAAACAGAAAAAGAAAAAATAAAGAGTTACCCAGAATTTAAATTCTTATAAACTTTAAACTACAAACAAAACAAAACATACTAAAACAAATTAGACTGACCCATATTGAATTCACAATAAAGAGAGAATTCTATTCAATTAATAAAAGACATTTAATAAAATTGAATAAGACTGACCTGAGAGTAAAAGAAGAAATGGAAAAAAAGAACAGAACGCAGCTTAGTTTGCGGTTCATGACCACATCTTTACGCCAAAAAAATGCTGTGTTTTCTTTTGATTTGATTAAAATTATTTAAGTTTAAGTACTTAACAAAAAATAAGAATTATAATTATGATTTAGAATTTTAGCTTTTTGTTTTTGATAGTAACTTAAACCCGATCTCACCCCAAAAAATAAGGTATTTGTCACGTAATAGGTCACTTAGGAAGGTCTTTGCCTAATTGCAATTATGGGGACCATTAATATATTTTTTCGTATCTAACAAATATAAATCTTATGGACATTTACGAATCTTCCAAATCCAAATCCAATGGTGAATGGTTCTTTTTGCATGCGTTTTCATAATATATTTTCATCGTTTTGGACAAATATTTGCCATGTCGGACCATGGATTTCATTACAGCCTCAGAATACATGTGACCATTAAAATTGTCTTTCCATGGCCAGAAATTGAAATAAGATCGTTAAGAATCCAACTTAGTAAAGAAAAAAGAAAAATCAAGAAATTATATGGAGTAAATCTTTTCTGAACACAGTCCTTTATGTTTTGAAATTAAATTCCCATAATGTTAGATTGACAGTTATTACTTCCCTGTCTTCTAAAAATGGGGAAGGGCCCCATTTTTCCTTTTTTGAGTTGATTCCTTTGCTTGAGCGTCATTAAGTTGGTTGAAATTTAAAGGCTTGGTAAAGGCTCTTCTCCATAATTACTTTTTTTCATATGAGTTTGTGGACTTTCTCACCACCATTTTGTTTGATCAAATTCAATTATAGTTTATAATTGGTTAAATCTTAAAGTTTTAGATTCAATGGGTCTGTAAATTTAAAAAATGGATCGACGATTTATCCTAATCTTAGAGATGAGATAGCCACCCCTATTCCTAAATTTTTTTTTTTAAAAAAAAAAAGTCTTAAAATTTTAGATTCAAGTTTCATAATATATATATATATATAGGAATTTCGTTTAATGAGAATTATCCAATTGTGATGATGGAATTTTTATCAATCGTTTTTTTTTTTTGAAGAATTATCAATCGTTAAAAAAAAGCAGAGGAATAGTGAAAGTGATTACTGTGTGCTATTAAACCGAAGGAATTAAAAAAAAAAAAACGAAAGTGGAATGATAATTATAGGTGAGAATGACGGATGGGTCTTTTTGTATTTGTGAGTTGTGACCTCTAACCTTATCTTAAACACTATCTACAAGTTTATATGGTTTTTTTTTCCAGCAATATGTCATTTGTCACTGTCTCCACCTTTCCCCTTTGGTTTTGGACACATTCCACTTTTGCCTCCGTCACTAATTTCATTGGATAAGAAAAAAAAACCCCAACAAAAATATACTAATACTAATACTATAATTTCCCATAAATATAAATATATAATGAAAATATTAAGCTTTATTAAAAAAAATTTTAAGGATCCATCGGACATTTAGCCTGATGGTAGGGTGCTGGACTCTTAATTTTAATATACCTGGATTATGAGGTCTTTGGTTCTACTCTCATGAGTTTTCTTTATAATTTATTTGTTTGTGTATTTAGTATATTGGTAGTTATAGATGAAATTGGAAATTTGGTAGTCCTATTTGATTTATGTACGTTTCAATTTGTAAATAGTGAAGCCAATGTATTAGCACATTCTCTAGCAAAGATTGAGCTGAATAATCGTGTGGTACGGGACTATTCCTCCCGGCATCTGTAACCTCTGACTATTGATTAATGAAAGTGATTATTTGATCTCAAATTTAATGAACTTTTTTGTGGGTTTTTTTATCTTCACTTATTTTAGTGATTAACCATTTTTATTTTTTATTTAAAAAAAAAAAAAAGCTTATGAGTCCAGAAAGAAAGAGGGATTTGGATTAGACTTGAAGTTGTTAAAGAGCCCATTGACCATTGTCGGATCATGTATTTGCTGAGCCTTTTTGACGGTCCATCTCAAATTGAAAGTGGTCAAACTCTTTGGGCTTTTGTTTTTGTCCAATGATCTTACCCATTTTGACTAAAAAGGAAAATCTCAATCTCAGGCTCTCAGCCATGTCTTATGCTGAGAGGTTGGGGCGTTGCGTTTGCCGCGTTGGGCTGTCTCTCTTCCATCAACAAAAGACCATTGACCCAACAAGAAAACATACTTCCTGAATCCTGATTTGATTTGGTTCGGTTCCAAGGCCCTTGATCCAAATCCAAGGAACCGAATAAACAAATGCAGAAGTTGGCGGGAAAAACTTCTACCAAGAAATATAATAAAATGGTGTCGAGTCGACCCAAAGCATTTAACTCAGCTCACATTCCTGGGAGGGAGCAAAACAGAGAGAAAATTGCAAAAAAAAAAAAAAAAAAAAAAAAAAAACTTTAATTATTAAAAGGAAATGAGTAAAGACAACAGGATTTATTTAATTTCGGGCTGTTTTCCAACTGCACATGGATGCAGAATAAACCAATTTTTATTTTTAGAGAAATTCTTTTTGATGGTGGGGGTTGGTCCAAAATTAATCCCCATCCGTACCTATTTAACAAAAATAATGCTATATACTACTATAAACAACATAAAATAATTGGGATTAATTGAATGAGGAAGTTGAATATAGGCTGGCAAGAACAAGTCCATTCAACATGTTGCATGAGCCTATGTCTATAAATTCGCCTATTTATTCCATTGAAGGTCATAGGATTTTATGAGAGATCTAATAAAGTAACCCTACCCAAAAATTTAATTTGATTTTATTCAATCTCAACAGTAATATTGTACTCCACTCCCTACCTTAATAAAATCATCATAAATAATTTAATACTGTAATTTCCCCTAAATCATAGACCCAAGACTAAATCATTGCGTCATCTTCATGAACTTGCAGCAAATTATAATTTATAATAATGAAATGGGGGAACATCTGAAACATTATATAGTTTAATTTTCCTAGGAATTCTAAATAATGCTAATTAAATCCTTAATACTATATGATTAGTACTATAAATTAATTAGGGATTATGTTAGCAACCAACGTATAGCTATAAGTCTATTATTCTTTATGTAGTTTGTTTTCGTTCAATGAAGCCCCCCTTTCCACTTGCAGTTTTTGAGAGGAGGGAGGAGCCATGTGAAAATGGCCGCATCCACCGATGAACCTTTTTTTGGCAGCTGGGCTACGCTTCCCAAGCAAAGTGGAAGCAAATAATTAACCCCATTGTTTCAGAAAAGACCTAAAAAAAATATACTAACACCTAAAAGACCGTTGAGCATCTCTTTTTACCATATCCCTTTCACTTTGTCTTGCTAGGGGCACATGAGTTTAATAAATTTTTAAACATTAATCCTAGTCCTAATCTAATGTCTAAGGAGAATGAACCATACTTTACTATTGGAGAATGCCAAGTTGCTTCTACTGTTCCCTTTTTGTGGTTGCACCAAAAAATGCTTTTGCTTTGATTTGAAGCATCACATTTACATATTCTCGTGTGTGTTTGTGATTATAATGCATGCATAACTTAATAATCCGGCTCTGGTCCCATTTTCACCCTTCATGCTAATTATTTATGTAAAATGCAATGATTAAAAGTGAATTAGCATGAGCATTTGACTCGATGGTAATGTGCATATGCTTCCTGAACCGCGAGATTTCAGATTCAAGTCCCACCATATTTGGTTTGTGTGAGTTTTGTACACTTTTATGTTAATTTTGTTAATTTTTTCCATTTGTTATTGTATATTTATTTAAAGTAACCGAAACCACCAATGAATCCATTCCAAAATTCACCATGATGTTTAAGTTTTAGGCCATTTTACCTGCATTCAATCATTGATATATATAACATCTTGAAAGGGTCTTGCAGTTGGGATGTTACTTGCATTTAACACGTTTTAGTACCTGTTTGGTGAAACAAAAACTATCATAGACTGAAAGGAGGACTTCATTTGGCAAAGATATTATAGTCGTTGAATGATTAGGTGTGAGTAATTGATTCCTCTATATTGCAATTCATACTTAAATTTTGAGGCGCAATTATGAGATTTAAGTAAAATTTAGTTGATAATAATAGGATCATAGGCAAGATCCAACACAAAAACATGCTAATTGCCATGTAAAAGGTGAAAGTCATGTGCACAATTTGGAAAATCCAAAATCTACCTTCCATTCAAGTACCCACATAATTTGTTTACTTGAAAGATAGGAGATGTCATGTGCATGTGATGAGGAGAAATGTGCTAATCAGATTTAGATAATTGTGAGGTTTTTGACCATTGTTGGGGCCAAGGGTGACTCTAATTCAACATATTTGAACTGGCATTACAAAGTTTTGGAATGATATTAGAAACCCAATCCAATTATACAAGGAGGCAAGGGGAAGAAGGAATTAAACCTCCCCTGCTAAATGACAGAGCTGCCAACCTTTTCATGTGCCCTGTAACTTAGTTTTCTCTTAATTTGACAAGATTGAACCCAAAATTCCTAAGCCCTTTTTGTTTATAGATTTATCTTTCTGTCAGATTGAAACCCATCTCATTTTAAGTAACATTATCTCTTCATTAAGAAAGATTATTGGAGGAGGAAGGTGATCAAAGAGTTTGAATAGATAAGGGACTATACCATGATACATTGATACCCATATCTATATATGATAGTTTTTTACTTGGAAAGAAAACAAAAGGAAACCCTTTTTTTTTATCTTATAGATTTAGAACCTTATTGGGAAAATATTCCAATATTATATATAGTACATAAAAAAAATTTGATGATTATACAAAGTTTTGACGCATGGAACTGACCCACACTGGAATCTCAAAATGTAGGACACCAGGAAAAAAACAGGGGAATCAAAAACAGAAGCGGCAAAACTTTAAAAGTGGAAAATGAAATAAGCCAACATTTTTATGCAAAAACTATATTATAAAATAAATGAGGGGTATTAATATTAAATTAAATAGTATATATTATAGATGTGTATATATAATATAATGTCAATTGTTCAGTTCCATGTGGGATGGGCACAGGCACAGCATTTAGCAGTCTTCAAAGTTAAAAGTGGTCCAACTACTAAACCCCATAGAGGAATCAGAATCCCCATTTCTTCATGATTGATTCAGCATTCCCCAAATCCATTTAGCCCAATCAACAAATTTTCTGCATAAAAAATAACTTAGCTATGCCTTCTCTGAGCATATGGGGGGCATTTCATGACATAAGATAAAATTAATATCATGGAGGGGGGCACATTTTCCCCTGACAAGTTTGAATATTCCTCCTATCTACTTCTTCTCCACCTTTATTTTTTTTTCCCTTCAAAATACTGGGAACACCCTAATCTTATCTTTTGAAATGATTGTAATTTTTTTTTGTTCCCCGCTTAGGGAAATTACAGTACTATATGCCAAAGTAAACTACAGTCCATTTACATAAGTTAGATTCTGTAAAATTTAAAAATTTCCAACGATATGAAGTAGATGCATAACTAGATGCCCTGTTTTGATTTTAAAACTTGATAAATCCCCTGTTTCCTCTGTCGAACCAGGAATTTTTAGTGAAAGGGAACAGGGGAATGTGAAATGTATGATAACTCCAATAGAAAATCAGGGAATGTGTGCAGAAGAGGGAGGGGTCGGTGAAAAAACATTATTGTAAGTTTTTGAAGTTAAAAATGAAATTGTGTTATTTTCACCACATTAAGAAAATCTAACCAGGACATGGAGACCTAAAGAAACATCTATCCACTTTTTTTTTTTACTTATTTAATTTTCTTTTGCCGTTATGTGGTCAGATGAGAAATGGGTGAGATTGTAATTATGAAAAGCTAAAGAGATAAAAGGGTTTTGCAGATCTGAAATGCAGAAATGCCATGTGAGTTAAATGAAAAAGAAAAGTTAGATATATAAAAGGGTAAAAGAAGAATAAAGTTTCAGCATGCTTTTTATTTCTGTTTGATGATTATCAATATACATAATAATTGTTGTTATTATATCAGATTCAGATCAAAGACAAGACACATGAAAGGGATATGTAAGCTCCATAATATACATGAACAGTAATTACCAGTTAGGGCTAAATAGGGCTCACATGGTGCAAACCCAGAAGGCTTCGCCATTTTCATTTGTAAAGACATTTCACATGGGATATGGCAGCTTGACCCTTTTGAACCCCACTTATCATAATAAGGCCATGCCAATTTTTTCCCCTTTTTTTTGGGGGGACTTTGGATAAGAGAAAACTACATTGATTTCCGTACGATATGAAAGGCCAAACCCAGTTTTGCAATAAGAGAAAATGTGCTGGGATAGATTTGGTTCTGTTTGTTAGGAAGGAAACTTGTGTTACAGTCAAGATTCAATTCATCATATACTAATTAATTCCTTAAAATAACAAGTTTGACCACATGATGCATTAAATTTAGGTAAACCTCTCCCGCCACAAATAACTAAACCTTGGCGCCATAAATAAGTCTTTTGCATTTTGATTTTGATGATCATTAAGAAGACGACATAGGATCCTCAAAATGGGAAAGAAAAGGCTTAGCTTTTCGAGCTTAATTCGGCATCACCACATGGCTGGATTCAGTTTTCTCATCTTCTTTCTCACACACCCAAACCAAAGCTTATTAGCAACTTGCAACTTAATTTATATACAAGTAATATAAGGATTGGAGACTCAAGTAAATTAAACAAGGTTTTATTTTCCGAATTCAGCTATATATCTATTTCCTCGATTATATCATGCAGATTAAGATTATTGTGAATACCAAGATCATACACAAAAATCATTGA
The DNA here is from genome assembly GCA_001974805.1 of Corchorus capsularis. Classification (NCBI taxonomy): domain Eukaryota; kingdom Viridiplantae; phylum Streptophyta; class Magnoliopsida; order Malvales; family Malvaceae; genus Corchorus; species Corchorus capsularis. The sequence goes on along the minus strand of AWWV01010570.1, from coordinate 67,807 downwards.
TCCATATATATATGTATACTCAAAACCCACAAGCAAGGGAAAAGTGTGAAGTGAAGTCATTTATATATATATATATATATATATATATAGCTATTTTCTTAGAGAAGCAAGTTTAGTACCGTTACTCTATGAATAAATTATTTCCAATCGGGAAACTAAAAATTTATGAAACCCATTGCGGATATATCGTCTAAATGCAGAGATATTGGAGCTTTGTCCAAAATCAGTGTGATCTTATTATTATAAAAGGCAAACTATATATAAGTATTACGTAAAAGGCAAACTATTGATGTTTACGAGTCTTGTGTTGGCAACAAATTAATTAAGGTTAGCTATGATGAGATATAAATGAAAAACGAACAAAAAAATGAATTTATATATACATTGTTGACTTATCAAGCTTATATATATCAAATTAAATAAAAAATTTCCAGTGTATTTACTATTTAGGTGGACACATAAAATAAACGGCGTACAATTGCAACAGCGTATGATCGAGCTATACTACTACTGATACCTTAACGCCCTTCATTCTTGCTAGGCAGCTGGCCCCCCCTTGGCCCTTTAATTTGGTCCCCATTCCAATCCAAACTGTAGTTACTATACCCCATGCATCGAATCACATCAAGCCACGTGTAAGAACACGTGTTCGCCACGCGTCGGGCTCTAACAAAGTTGCCGAGGCACACCCGTTTTGGGATGCCGGTGGCTAGCTGGGCTGGTGACTGGTGTGGGTGTTTTTTCTTTAGCATTGTTGTATTTGGCCACTCGAGGCTGGGTTTTTTTGAGTCTTCTTTTTGGTAACTTTGAAGACTGGGAAAACGATGGGTTTATTTGTTTTTTGCATTGCTGATGATCACGGGCTGCAAACTTTTACTATTTATTACCTCTTTCGTTTGCATTGGTAAAGCCATTTTTCTTTTCTTTTTACTCGCCGGGAGGGACTCATCTATCTTCATCTCATGTAAGAATATATATACCATATAGTAACAATATTGTAGCTATGTCCACCTCGTGATTCACGTTAATGGGATCCATCTCTCTATTTGGACGGCTTTTAATTCATTCATATGCACCAGCTAGCAAACTAGCCCACTTTACTTCCTTATCATCATCTATTAATGGACCCAAATTAAGACATAATAATGTATAATGCGCTCATTATTTGAAAATTCGAAACTTGAAATGGAAAAAAAATCAACAATTTGTAGTAGTACCATTTAAGGAAGGATTAAGGTTTAGATGTAGATTTTTTTTTTTTGTGGGTTGTTGGGTGTAAAGTAATTAAGGATTTCAATTAGATTGAGAGATTAATTAATGTATCAAAATCTCTTGTTAATCGATGTGAAGGGGGGGGGGGGGTGGTTGATAGTATGGTCGTCGTTCAAAGGCTCGGAAATTGAGAGAGCAGATGGGTGACACGTAATGAGAGAGCATTGCCCACGGAGGCATACCTGCACCTGCAGCTCTGTCTGTGCCACTTGAAAATTTTGCTACGAAGTCCTCAAACGTGAAAAATTACAAATCCCGATTTTCCAAAAGGGCCAAGAAAAGAAAAATATCCTGGGCTTTTCCTAAAGGTCCCAATTGCCATTTCCTTATAGGTCCCTCCCTTAACCCCTAAAATTGATTTTTTAAAGTACAATAATAATACGGGATTTAGTTTAGTAAAACTTGATTTGTCAATTAATGAAAAGGTAAGGGTAACTTGGGTCATTTTACATCTGCCCCCACATCACTGCTCTTTTCCTTAACTTCGCCCACCCTTTTAAAGACCAGAAAAGCGGGAGACGCAGATAGAGGCTGCAGTCACAACCCCACTCCGCCAGAGAGGAAAGGAACCCCAGAAACAGAGAGGGAAAAATATGGAGAAAAAAGACATTGTGAAGGTGGAAGAAGCTTAAGAAAAAGATTAGTTGAGGGGGAAGAAGAAGATTATTGGGTTTAAAGGGGAAGGGTGAAAAAGCTTTTGTTTGCTTAGAGAGGGGGAAGTAAAAATGACGACGGGAATAGTGCAAGACCGGAATATAGAGAAGCAGATAGGGAAGCAAATGGGTTGCATGGCTGGTTTCTTTCAGATCTTTGATCGTCACCAGCTTCTTACTGGCAAACGCCTTTACTCCACCAAACGCCTCCCTCCTTTGCCGGTTTGTTTCTTTTTCTTTTTCTGTTTCCTATCTCTCTCTGCTTTTATGGGAAATCATTGAAGTGAATTCGTGAGCTGGGTTTTATTTTATTGAGCATTCTTTCCCTTTTGCAGGCAAGTGAAACGACATCGGAGCAAGAGCAGACGGTTGAGACACCGCCAATATCGAAAGAACTAGAGAAGCAGCCACAAGGTCGATCAGCAGTACCATCACCGGACCGTTCAAAGCTACCCCCGGTTATATCCGAGCTCCGATCTCCGGCGCCGGAACCGTCTACACCGACTGGGAACAAGTCACCACTTCCTCTTCCCATTTTTGAATTTAAAGAAGGCAACGCGAGGTCACCGTGGAAGTTCTCCAAGGAAGCTCCGAGGCTGTCTCTCGATAGCAGAGCCGTTGTTGATGCTAAAGGAAGCCTTAAGCCCCGAGAGATCCGTACGAATGCCGCCATTTTATCTGCGAACCAATGCGAAAGCAATAGCGAAGACGACGGAATGGATGATAACGACAAACAACGACGGTCACCTAGCGTAATCGCTAGGCTCATGGGACTCGAACCGTTACCGGATTCGAATCCCGAACCAACTAGAAAAGCGGAGCTCCGAAGATCTGCGTCGGAAGCAAGAGGCAGAGATCTATTTCAGTACCGTTTCATAGACGGTGTTAATTTCCAGGTAAAACAGAGCCAGCAGCCAAATTTCCAAAATGGCGGGGTTTCGAGCAATCTTGCAAGAGAAAATGTAGCCAAACAAGAGCAAATAATAAGCAACAGATCAGAAGGTTTAAGAAATGCGAGAGCTGAAACGGTAAAAGCTCCTGCTCGCGGAATGGGCCAAAGGAAATGTTTCTACGATTCGGCGGATTTCTTCCCCGAGCCGAAACAGACCGTTTCCATCTACGGAGAGATTGAGAAAAGGCTAAAGCTCAGAGGAATCGACGAACCGTCGAAAGATCTCGAGACTCTTAAGCAAATACTCGAAGCTCTGCAGCTTAAAGGCCTTTTACACAGTAAGAAACCTTCAAACCAAACGAATAGCAGGCACTTTGTTTATGAACATGAAGAATCTCCAATCGTCGTTATTAAACCGGGGAGATCACCGGCTTCCCCAGCCAGAAGGATTGGCAACGACTCACCTCCTAGTTACAGATCGAGACATGTTGCTCGCCGGAACATGAATCTCGAGTCGCCGCCAGCGATGAGTCCCAGACGTGATCGGCCGGATAGTGAACGGAATGTACGAAACCAAAGCAGAGGTAGGGGTTCAAGTTCTCCGACGAGGAGTGAGTGTAAGAGTCCTAACAGAAGGCAGTTGAGCGTCGAAACGCAGCGGAGAGGGAACAGTATTGCGGAGCAGAGAAGAGTGTCTCCGGTTCAGTCTCCTAGAGTTAATGTGAGAAGAACCGGATTAGATCAGACGGCCAATAGATCACCAAGAAACAAGAAACCAACGGCTGAGATTTATCAGAAAGAAGAGAAGGTATATCTTCCAGCAGAGGATGAAACATCCACCGTTTCAGAGAGCAGCCTTAGCACATGTTCTCAAACCGATACGGAGGTAAAAAATTTTGCTCAATTACTATTAATTTATTAATTACTCTTAAATTATTTACTACCAATTAAATTATTCTAATTCAAAGTTTGGGTTTTACAGCGATCGAAGATGGAGGAATACAAGGAGGGGAAGAGCCTCTTGGAAAGATGCGATAAGTTGCTTCACAGCATAGCAGAGATGACGGCTACGGCTGAGTTGCAGCAGCCGAGTCCGGTTTCAGTACTTGACTCATCGTTCTACAAGGAGGAGTCGTCTCCTTCCCCAGTTATGAAACGGAGCATCGAGTTCAAAGGTAAGAAAAATTAGAAAATTCTACCAACCCCTTTATTTATTTATTTAGGTGTTTCTTTTGTATTGGAAAGTCTACGAACTGGATTTTGCTAGATTTTGCATTGACTATGGTGACGCATGTACTAGCTCTTAGGCCTGTCATATGGTATTACGGATATAGTCAAATAGTCTCATTCATTCATAACTCAAAAACCCTTTTTCATGATGTCATCTTCTTAGAGTTTGGAATTTGCTTATATTAATCTATTGTTAGGATGATTTGATTGGTTTTTAGCTTGGGTAATTTTTGTTTTTGGTTTTTTCTTTTCTGTTCTGGGTTATGGGTTCATGCTGGACAAAAATTAATGTAAGGAAACGAGAATCTAATTGGCGTTGGAGGGTACAATCACGTGGGATTGTTCAGTTTTGATCTTTGATTGTGATCGTAGGAGAAAGGGTATTGTTTTCAAGGACGACGACGTATTGTAGATTGTAGGTCAAACTCAAACAGTAAATTGAAGAACTGATACTGCAATCAAAGAAGGGATATATAAATAGGAAAGTGACTGAAACCTCATTTGCTGGCAAAGAAACAAAATTACTACCCTATGTGAGAAAAAGTGTAAATTCCCGTACTAGTTCATTACCCTTTGAGCCAGGAAGAAAAAAAAAAGAAAGAATATGCTCCCCCGCTGAACTTGCCTGACAGGTGGCCATTGGTGGCCATAACATTTTAGAGCATCCCATGCTGCCTTTGGTAAGCGTAGCAAATGGCCCCACCTCTGTTAATTGTCAAAGAAAATAAAATTACAGGCATATGGGAAAGAGAGTGAAAGCGACTATGAATTTGAGTCCATAAATTTTTTTACATCATCTTCTTCTGTCAGTATATGTATTACGCCATTGTTACTGTCATAATAATTCGTACTGATATTGACTTTTGTTTCTGGGTTTCTCTCCATAAATGAATTCTTGGATGGATGTGATTGGGAAAATTCTCAATTGAAAACATTAGCATGGGATTTTAACTTTTTCTTTGGTGAATAATGTATTGTTTCCAGATCAACTTGTTGAATCAGAAGATGATATGTGGAGTTCAGCAATCTCATCCACTGAATCAAAATGTGAAGATAAATCATCAGATGATTGTGATTTTATCTACATTTCTGATATCCTCAGAGCATCCAATTACTTGCCAGAAGACTCTGATGTGTTCTTGTTGCTGGAAAAGCAACAGTATCTCAAAGGGAAAGACACTTCCAAAGTGTCCAGACTTCAAAGGAAGCTCATATTCGACACCATCAACGAAATCCTCAACAAAAAGAGACAATTACCGCCATGGAAGCTTATCTCTTGTTCTTCAAATTCAACCACCGGACAGACATCGTTGCAACAAATTTGGTCCGAATTCCAAAAGATTCGAGAGAGGGACTCGTCTGAGGATTTGTTTGAAGTCATATGTGGCGTTTTAAGAAAAGATCTTGCAGGGGATGCCATTAACGGATGGGGAGATAGCCCCATTGAGATGTCCGAAGCAGTCCTTGATATTGAAAGGCTAATATTTAAAGACCTGATCGGCGAAACCATCCGAGATCTCGCTGCTTTTGCTGGAAAAAGTAATAAAATCTCAGCACTTCGTAGGAAGTTGGTGTTCTAAAAGTGAGGGGAATGAAAAAGCCTTAAAAATTATTGCTTGGCGCGCTTTATTTTAGCCTCCTCCCCGCTTTTTTCCTAATTTTATAGTATAATTTTCCCCCTTTTTTTGTGCTTAAGAAATTTGGGAGATGTTTGATCTTTTCATTTTACCTGAAATCCAGGCATATCTAACGATCCGCTTTTGCAAGCTGTAAAAAAAGAAAATGATGATGGTGATAATGTTTGTAACCACAATTGATAATTGTAGTATTTTCAAGCGCATGTGTGAGCCATCAAGCATAATCACGTTGGCCAATTTTTAATACTCCAGTATTGTTATTATTATAATCATAGAAAAAGTTAAAGTGACTCTGAAAAAAGGTCATTGTTTTTAGCATTGAAGCAATGTTTTAGAACATGAGTTTTGTCAGTAACTGACGGGTTAATCATAACATTACTTTTGCTACTTTCCACATTACTACTTACTTGTTGTTGGTCATCATATCAATAGTATTCCATTTTCCATGGTCAATTTAGTGAGGCAGTCTTCTTGACCCCACTCATTGATAAATTCGTTCAATCCATTTTCAATTGAAGCATGAGAATTGAGATTGGGGTTTTTCATGTTTTGCTTCTTTTGATTAGGAAATTGGGTAATTCCAACTCCCCAAGTAGCAATTATTGATTGATAAACATTTGCCAGGTGACTATTGATAGCATTTCTTTTCTAATTCATACATATACTGTATACATGGTGTGGCTAGATCGAGTTTGTCACTTCGTCGAATTGGTCCCAAAGTTCATAATGTTAATGTCAAGAACAGTCCCAAACTGTGGACTCTTGTTTTGTTTCTTCGCATTCAATTTTGCAGTACTTGATTTTTTTTATCTCTTTATCTTTCTTAAATGCCTTGGGAGCAAAATCCTGCAGCCGGCAGGAGGGTAGCAGAGCTCTAGTAGAAAAAAAAACTGCCCTTTTATAAAGGCCAGTACTGTGAATTATGGGCAAGGCGTTGGCCGTTTGAAACGACGTCGAGTCGTAGACCCCATTTGACTGTAGCTTTCTGCCTTGATAGAGATCCTCTCTGGCCTTCCCTCCTGACAAAATGGCTATATTACAGAGTCCTTGGGGGTTGCAGCTTTGAAACTCTGTTTTCTTTTTTTTCATATCTTTTGCTTAGATATTTGGATTTTTGGCTTCTGCTCATAAGTTCCTGCCGTCTCTTAAACTGATGCTTTTTCATGATTGTTTTTGCTTCGTTTCAGAAAAAAGCAAGCGATAATTCATAACAAATTTGTATAATATATATTGCACTGAAAAGGATGCAACCTAACCAGAAAGGAAGGAACGATTTTGTTTTATGTTTTGTTTTCTTTGGGTTTAAATGAATTTGTCAGCAAAAAAAGAGGCTCAGGGGGCTCAGCTCTATACTATTCTTTTAGCCATAATTCAACCTGGTTTCTTGCCTTCAAAAACCCCAACACTCTTTTATAATTCCCCATAGGCCATAGCAGCGCATGCATTGCAATGAAGTTAATTTGGTTGATAGCTTGACGCAATCTCACTATTCACTCAACAATTTGTTGTGTGAGGCCCAGAAACCAAGTACAATTACAATTACAAAGGTTTCAAAAAAAAAAAAAAAAACTCGGCAGTTGCTTTAGAATTATTTACTGAATCAAAAATAGTGTATTAAACAGCAGCAGAACAGAAGGAAGCAGAAGGGCCCCTCTCCATTAAGTTCCTGAAAGAGTTGTGGAGACTTTGATGTTAACGTTACTATTTGAAGGGCCATTGTTAACACTTTTTCCTGCATGGGGACTCCATCCAACTGTAAAAAAATAATTAAGGAACAGGAAATTTAAGTGATGGAAAGAGGAAGACGAAGAAGAAGAATCCAAATCCAAAGTCCTTTGATAATGGCAATTATAGCAGGCGTGCCATGTTTGAAAGTAATTGTCCCAAGTCCAAACTCCAGCAAAAAATGGTCCTTTTGGGGCCATATAGGTTAAGGCCCTAAAAATAGATTTTTATGTATAATTACTACTGTAGTCATTTTTGGTTTTGACTCATAAATTCATATAGATGCCAAAATTTATAACCCAGTGTACGATCTGATCAAGAATCTGAATATCTAAAATCTCTGTAACCAAAACCAGCTGCCTCATTATTTCCCTCATAATGTTTTGCTATGTTTACATAAAGTTTTGGAGTCTGGAGTCTGGACCATTTACAATATTAGTCAAACACTTTTACCTATTTAGTTTATGACCATCCAACCCATCTTCCATTTTTAATACATTTTGGTTGTAATCAACTAATCATCGTTGTCTTTTTAAGAAAAAAAATATTAAGTGAAAAAAAAAGAAAGAATCTGCACATGAGTTTTCATTTTCTTCCTCAATTATGGTGAAGGGGTATGAGTCAGTTAGGTCTTATACCAATCAATTAATTGTGTACTAGAGTACGTTTTTATCATGTTATATGTTTTTATAAGAAATTCCTATATTCAATACACACATTGGACTCCGATTAATCTGAAACTTGAAATTGAGTTGTGTTAGACCTAAATAAGAGGAAGCTCTCTCGACGTTTATTTTTTCTATTTACATTACTTTAAACCGAAATCGAAACTTAATTAAGGGACATCTGAGTTACTTCATTTTCAATCGACTCAACAAGCATTGGTATATTATCATGTAATGTCACTATTTCTACATTTGTCGTACAATGCATGTATACAATGCTACCATTGAATGGGAAAATGTTGATGTTTTAGGTGTGGGGTTTTGATTTTGATAAGTATGTCTAACAAATAAATAAAAGAAGCCAAACCAATCTATTTCCGAAGTTATACTTCATCTTCCTCGTTTTAGCTGTGGGCCTTGTTCACTAATCTTTTGTTTATACTTTTCTTTCATCACAGGCCTTTGTGGCCCATCTTCTCACATGGCTTGGCCACATTAGGCCAAGCCATTTTCCTCCCCTCAGTCTTTGCAACTATTGAGTATTGATTTGTGTATAGGCCCACCTAAATAATACTGGTGGGCATGGGATTGTCTGCCTAATTATTTTCAAAGAGGTCTTATTTTTTTTATTTCAGTACGGACAGAGAGTACACGTGAAAATCTACTTATACGTTAATTTATAAGTTGTTAATTTCACATACTTTAGTTTAATGATTTCTTCTTAAATAGAATAATAAAAAAAAAAAAAAAACTAAGGAAGCTAGAAAGAAAGAGGGAATGGTGGGTCATTTTCATTTTCCATGGACATAAAGCTTATCCATCTATTTTGTGCATTAAAAGAGATCGATATTGAATGGTGCAATATTGGCATGGGCACATGCCATTGCTGCAGAGACAATTTCTTATACTAACATTTTTTTTGAGTGGTTTCAGTTTCTCAATAATGTATATATATGTCAATTTTCTTACCTGTTTAGCCAAACCCTATTACTATTTCCTATCCTCTTGCCTTATTTCTTTCAATAGTTCAATCATTGTCATGGACTCACCACTCATGGTAGGTTGTCATCGTCATCTTCCTCGGTGGCTTGAAGCAATCTCCTTCAATTGGTACTTAGCTGGATTATTTCAACTACTTCAATGGAAATTTCATTTATCAATGACCACATGGCTTGGACTTCCAAGGCTTCTAAAGTGAGACTCTGAATGAGCTTGTATTGGTCCCGAAGGGCTTTGAAAATTGGAATATCAGTTTGGAAATATTACTTTTTTGGCCAAAAGTTTGGAAGTATTATTTATTAATTAACTAGTATTATGTCCCTTTTTTTTGTAAAAAAAAAAGTATTATATAGCTTTTCTCCTTATAGATTCACCTATCAAAAACTCGGTGCGTAACATGAGATGTCGGATGTGAGAGATTAAAAATTAAAAATTCTTATTTTTTTATAATTTTATCCGGTATCCAGAACTTTATTCTAACTAATATGGATTCGACTTGGATCGCACTTCTAGGTGGGTGAGTCTACCACCGAGAGAGACTGCGCAAGGTCTCGAATCTAATATCTGTTTAAGTTAGAACAAATCACTTTCCAACCTCAATTTGAAAGCTATTTGGAAGGAAATTTGGGCTTCGCCTCGAAGCCAATTTGTTGGGCCTAAATTTCGCTTTCTAAAGTTGAGGAACATCCGAGATTATGGGCCTTGAACCCGAAAAGTATGGATCCGGTGATTGGACCCGAATTGCACAGACCCGTAGAGTTAGCCGTTCTACTGTTAAGAAGGAAAAAAACGTGCAGTAAAACAGAGAAAGGTTTGTTTTGGTTAATGGTTAGAAATGGCGGAACGTGAAGGTGGCTTTCTTTCATTATCAGGTACTTCTTTTTCCAGTATATTTTATATTAAACTTATGAAACATATGATGATTTTAGAGAGTTTGCGGGAAAGTCTGATTTCTTTGACCGTTGTTGCTTGCATTTTTTTTTTCTTTTCCTCTTTCCTTTTTGTCCAGACATAGTGGAAAGGAACAATCATAAATTTTTTTTTAATTCAGAAATCATTCTCTATTAGTTTTGCTTTGTAATTGCGTTACAATATGGAATTGAAGACATATAAGTATTATTATTATTATTATTATTATTATATAGTAATAGTAATTATGAAGCTTTATTCATGGTGACAATAGAGTCTTTGTTTTCCAAATTTATATGATTGGAAGTTCTGCTTCAGTCTAAGTGATGTCATTTTGAACCAAAAATGACCTAAAATTTTTAGTGTATATATCTTTAAACCAAATAAGGGCAATTCAAGTAATTGAGTAGCATCTGGAAATTAAAACAACTACATGTAATATTCTTTCCACTTGGCTTGTTGCTTTTGCAAAATAATGCCTTTTGCCCAACTTTGGAATATCATTTTTCATTAGGCTGTTAAGTGTTGATAGGCAACAGGCTATAAGTTGTGACTGAGAATTTAGAGCTGTGCAATTGGGAATTGGGATGCTCAAGCTTGAGTCTTTTGTCTTGGAAAGATGAAGGATTGATGTTTAGGTCAGGAAGCTTTTCATTGTTAACTGTTGATGGTCTCTATCAACCATCTGATTCGTGTTTCATGAAGCTTCTCTTCCAAAAGTGACAATATGAGGGTCACATATTGGTTAATGGAGGCTTTGATGACGTTATAGGCTCTATCGTGAACTTAAGAAGGAAAATCCTAGGTTATCTAGTAGAGTTGATGAAGAGTTTATACTTAATTTTTGCAAATTCTTGCCATCTGGATTTAGTGATGATGCAAAAGTGCAATAGATGACCTTCTGCAATGCCTTAGAAATTTCAGCCTCATATCGAGAGCTTTAAATGTTTGTTTTAGTTATGTTTGAATATACTAGATCTGCTTAGCATTGTTGATTGATACCCTTATAAGTTCTTGTTCACATTATGTGCTATCGTACCCAACCATTGTCATCTTAGAATGATACAAATTTCTTTCTAGCCTCCAATATGTCTTGTCCACCCACTTATTCCCTAAATTTCATATTTGAAAGCCAAAATGCTTCAAAACATTATTATGAAGGGAATCAACTTTCGGTTGAATTTCAAGGTGAAAGGTGGGTCTAATCACTTGCTCTCTCACTGAGACAAAATTGACAGCAGGAAAATCTTAGCTTGCTCACTTGGCAGCACCAAAGGTGGGAGACACAACTGGTCCACCCTTGCTGACCCTAAACCCTACAATTAATTTTCAGTCAAAATACTTCTCTAATATGAAAGCTAGCTAGTTGGCTTTGTCATTAGCATTAATTAAAAAGTAGAAGTACTATCATCATGGTCAAAACCCTCATCAAAGATCTAAAGAAACCTCTAGAGTAGGCTGCATTGCCTGCTTATATAATTAAGCTTAAACAGATATAAAACTGATATAACTATAAGTCATTCTTCTTACATGCTTACACCTTTTTTTGTCTAGGGTGGGGGGTTCTTCAAGAACTTGCTGCTTAGTCTAACTATTTTGTGTAAGGAAGATAATATAAATTGGAGATTATATTATAACCAATCACTTTTACTCCAACCCACGTGTTCAATCCACTAAACAGTCATTTATCTTAAGACTTAAATCCATATGGGAAGTTATGATAGCTCAAAATTCTCTACAGTTGTAATTCCTTACACGATTTAATTTGTTTGGGGGCAGGGGAGAGAGAGAAGGAATTCTATGTTATTTCTGAAACTGTTTGGAAATTGCGCAGTTATATGTGGTTATTCTATGGACAATAGTGCGTGCATTTTCTGAAGTGGAGAAGCATGTAGAGTTGCAGATATTGGAAATGCTTAATATGGTATTTTTACACCTTGAACGATGATATGGATATTGGAGATAAAATTACAGTGGTAGTATCCCTGGTAGTAATATATAAGCACTTACTTTTTTCAATTTCTACCTTCTACAAAATTATTGGATCTGTCCCCTTTCCCATTTGGGATTTAACTGAGCCTAGCGTAGACCCGCTTTTATTATGTGAAAGAAATTCTCCTTCAAAATTCATATATTATAGTTCTGAATCCATTATAAAAACACTGACTATTGAACTTTATGAAGAGGAAGTTGATCTTTGATAAGAACCAATAAAGCTTCCTGATTTGTTTAATACCAACAGCTTTGTGCCACCAAAATTTATCTGTATAAAGTATTACCTATGATGTACAAACTTCCTTGTTTGCTTGTTTGGGCTAATTGTTTTGCCACAGTACAGGTTCACTAATCCCTTAGTTTGGAATGCTGGAAGGACTTATATTTACTGTTGTATATGTTTATTACTTACCCAAAAGTATTAGTGTTATCTAGGAATTAAGTATCAAACTCTCTACAAGGCATGATATATAACTTTGGTTGGATAACAAACCTTTAATCACACATCATCTCATTTCCAAATTTAAGTTCTTCTGCTAGCATTCTGTCAGTGCCTCTATTATTTGTTATTGTACTGCAAAAAAGGCAGCATTCTAACATTTCTATTAGATTCTTTGTGTATATGGTTATATTTTTGGTTCTGTGTCTGTTGTGTTCTCATTTTTGAGTTATGAAAAATGACATTAATTTCATATCATATCATCACACTGATGAGTATTTGAAAAGGCTTACCAAAATTCTTGAAATGCTCAGCATGCTAATACGCCTTACTTGAACTGGTTATGAAGAATTTTAGGTGCTGCGACTGCATAAATTAATTTTCTTGAAAAGAACATGCTTTATCTGTTTGATGTTTCTGAATATTAAAAGGAAGATTTTACAAGGCTGTGTACTGAACAGTAAGGTATAGATTTTTTGATCATCTGTTGTCAGTGTTGATAGATCTTATTAAAATTAGCCTCCTGTCCCCTTGCATTAACTGGAGCACTTTGCTGTGTGCTTTTGGATTGCCCTACCTGCATGAAATATTAGAAAAGGATGATTTCAGTCAGAAATACAATATATTTACCCACTGTAATATCGGCATTCATGAAAGCTCAATTGTGCCAGGGATAGCTTCCACTTTGCCAATTTGTTCAGACCTTAAATTGAGGTTGTGCTATGCACCGCATGATATACTGACAAGTGAGGATCTTGAGTAAATACTAGAAAAGTAGATATAGGTGAAAGGGCTGTTTAAAAAAAATTACATGATTTGTAGCAGGGTTGCTTGAGTGCTGGATCATCATTTGATGCTGGAGGTTCCTGACCAAAAATCATCTCGCAACTCATATCCTCGAAATCTGCAGTTAAAAATGCCACAGCCCACAGATTTATTAACTGTTCTGATGGATGGGCTTCATTCTGCTTTATCATGGTAATTGGTAAGTGGTAATTACTCATCCAATTAGAGTGTGAATAATGTTGGTCTTGTGCTTCGCAAAAGTGATTGGCACGTGGAAGTGACTAATATTTCAACTTTGATGGTTTCAATGATACAATTTATAATCACATTGTGATTTTATATGGTTGTAGAATAATGATTGGCTTCATGGGAACCAGAAGAATTCAGTCTCTTTCATAACTAGTTAATACATGGAGTCAATTATAGGATCGTTATACCCAATTTACGGCTCAGAATGTAGGTATTAATATCACAATTACATGAATTCATTTCATTTTGTGTTATTCTACATGCTAGTGTTCTAAATTGAGGTTGGATGGGTCTACTTGCAGTTTTGCACCCTAAGTGGTTATGCATGCGGGCCCTTCATTGACATAATGAGCATGAGCTCCACATTGTAGTGCAGGTACTGTTACTCTTTGAATTATTATTCTTTTTCCTTTTTGCTGTTCTATACTTCATTTTTCTTCATATTAGATTTTATTTTATTCAGAGGCAACTTTCCCTGTATAATTTATTTAATCATTGTTGCTTCCCATTGTGCATCTGAATAATGATGAAAATATAGATTCTGAAATATGATATACTTACTAGGCACCATGTTAACTGGCATTCCCAGGGTATCCTTGATAAAGGCTTGAGATGGCATCTTGCATAGATTGATGCACATTCCTACACAATTGCTCTGCTCTAGAAACCTACAAAATATGTTAAGTAACATTAAAGAAATGCCAGGATGATCTCAGGGTGATGAAATCTTTAATGATGGTTTCGATATTGACAACCATGATAGCGATGATAATGAGGACCATCATGATAGCTACGGAGAAGGAAGAGGTTCCAATACACAATCATTGGAGCAGATTATTTACGGCATGAAAGCATCTGAAGTTGGTAAGGTGGAAGTCCATCTTGGGTTAAACTACAGAGCTACAATTAAAGTTTCCAAGAAGATGCTAAAGTTACCTGCATTTTTTTACATGGACTACATTTTTTTCTCTTCTTCCGTTGAACTCCGATTCCCTGACCTATTGTGTTATCAAATTGATAAGAATGTTAGATTTCATTCACAAGAGTATGTGACTGCTTTCATGTTTACAAATATCATGACATATTGTACAGCTTCAGTTATAACAGAACCAAGTTTTATGCCTTGGTATGCTTCATTCTTAAGTTAAGGTGTGTTACCCTTACCCCTTTCATTAGGTTTACTGTATATTGTATTTTTGAAGGATTTGAATATCAAAGTAAGAGCCGTACGTGCTTTATGCATGTTGTTGTTTGCACTATTTACAACTATAAAGAAAAACAAAATCAAGATCAACTATTCTTCCTTACCTCAGAGGGTCCGATGAGCCAAGTGAAAAACACCGTGGTGAAGGCGGCGAAGTATTCCCTTGTGAATTGAGTTTGCGGCAGCAATGTTTTTATCTGCTCTTCATCATCACCACAACAACATCAACTAATTAACTGATTTAATAAAACTATATATTAACCTAAAAAAAATGGCAGAGATTGTGTGTGGGTGTTTCAGAAATGGGGCATGAGTGTGACGTGCAGCACGCCATTTCTAGGTTTGTCTCAACTTCTCGTGGTTTTGCCTTGCGGCAGATGCATCAAAAACCTTCCATGGCTTTTGCTTCTCATAATCTCATTTTCTAACCACCCCCCCACCCCCAAAAAAAAAAAAATGAAAAGAGTAAAAGTGTGCAACAGTGCAACCATATATATATAGAATGGACCCAAAGCATAATACTAAGCTACTTTTTAAGTAAAATCTTACTAAGGAGTAAGGATATATTGGTTAAACAATGCCCTCATCGTTTATTCTGATTAGTTACTAGTCAAAAAGATAAAAGGAATTAATGCAATAAAGTTACCATGTTTAGAATGATCTTGGGGATGGCACTGTCAAGACATTGAATGACTAACTCCTGCTGCCTTTTAGGATTATATATCTTTGACACCATTGCTGTTGCTTCCACCAAGCTTTCATACCCACTCTTCATGCTCTTCACCCCTGCATAGCATACATCAACTTTCTCATATATATTCCTGTTTTTCTTCCAACATCAAACACAGAGATTATATATAAGATCATGCAAAAGCAATCAAAAACCTGTTGCAGCTTGTAACTTCTCGGAAAGATGGTTAATGGCCATTAGTTCAAACCAGTTATCATTATGAACACTAGTGTTTTTTTGCACCACCTCAGTCTTGGTTTCTGGCGCCGGTTTCAATATCAACTTCTCTGTTATTACGTTTTCGGCCGGCCCGGCCAGCACTGCACGAATAGGAGAACATCCTGCAGCTTTAGGTATCCGCCTTGAAGCCATGGCTAAAGGGCTCCTGCCTTGTGGAAGTAGCTTTGCATCCATGTTTATTTCAGTATGAAAAGAAAAGAGAAAGAGAGATTTATTTAGTTTAAACTTTCTGATTGGTAATATTGGCAACTCAAAGAAGGGAATTAAGGGGAAGAAGTTTATTATTACACTTTCACAAGAAACAAAAATGTGCATGTCGAAGCATATTTGAAGAAGGCTAAAATTAAAACTTAGGATAAGTTGACGTTTGGAATCTTTTGGCACCAATTAGCTTTGGTTCAAATAAGTCCAGACTACTCTGAAAGATGCCTTTTGGTGGTAGCTTTTGTTGGTATATTGGCACAATGCTTCGCTCTGCATATTTACAAGTGGACATTTCTATTATACTCTTAGTGATATCAGCCGTCTCTCCTTGAGAGTGGAAATTTTTTTTTTTGATAATTTCAATGCTTCACTATATCACATCACGACGACATTTTCCAACCCACTGCAAAGCATTTCTGCCTAAGTAATTTTAAAAAACCCCATACTTTGTTAAACAAATAAGGAAAAAATGGGTGTCTGAATTTGATTTCTGAAGCTTTATTGATTCAAAGCTTAATAAAACTCAACCGCAACAAATGAATCCCTACAATTGTTGACTGAAACCTGTCCAAATTAATGTATATGCTGGGAATTAAAAAGCTTTGATATGAATACTATGATGCAAGAAATATAGAATCTTACGAAAGAAAGCAATTTGGAAGATGCTTATGCCACTAAGGACAGGTTACCAAATTGGAAAAAGGCATCGAGGCCCAATTATAGAATGGTTGGAAAAAAGAAAAATACAAAAATGAAAAGACATGATAGCTGAAACTAGTACTATTGGAATAAGTTATAGTACTTAACTTTATGTTGAGAAAGAGAAACAGATACCGAACCCATCCATCCCAAATTCCATTAAAACTATTCATAATAAGTAGTAACACACCAAAACGAAGAATATTTTTAAAACTTTTTAGATTGAATTAAACAAAATTTTGTTCAATGTTACCATACAAATAATCTAAATCTACTCGATTTGGTAGCCATATATGTAACTAGTTTTGTCAATTTAGCTACGTCAATAAACTAAGATGTATAGATTAGGCATTGTTCAAATCAAGAAATGGTTGCATTGCATGGTAAACATTTGAAAGAAACTTCAAATGAGTAAAAGCAGTGCCATGTGACTGCTTTTAGAACAAAGGCTGCATCCATCACAAGAAATCAAAAACAATCTCAAAATCATGGTCAAATGCAGATAGTACTAAACTTCACAGCTTGAATCAGATAAAAATATCTTAAGCACAACCACAGTTAAAACTATCCAACAAACATCATTCCTAACCTAAAAGCAGAATCCCAAAGTTCAATAGCAGCAGCAAGCCTAAAGAGTTACAACATATATACCGACCAGATGTTCTAAGACGGATTAAACGGCCTACAATCAAACAAAGTCACATAACATATTAATAAAAAGTACTTGGAAGTCAACGTCTATTTCAGATTTCAAATGACACAACTAATCCTTGGTAGTTTTGTTGATGAGGGACTTGTGGATGTGGGGAATGACACCGCCTCCAGCAATGGTGCCCTTGATGAGGGTATCAAGCTCCTCGTCTCCCCTAATAGCGAGCTGCAGATGCCTAGGAGTGATCCTTTTCACCTTCAGATCCTTGCTTGCATTTCCTGCCAACTCAAGAACCTCAGCAGTCAGGTACTCAAGGATAGAGGCCAAGTAAACAGCAGCCGTGGCCCCAACTCTCCCATTTGCAGAAGTCCTCGACTTGAGATGACGGTGGATACGACCCACTGGAAACTATTATCAAGAAAAATGAAACGTGTAAGACCAAGATAATAGTATCCAATACTGCTACATAAGTACAGTAAATCTACTATATACACTACAGCCAAGAATTATATTCAAAATATAAAAGACAAGAAAGACCATTAGTTTGCCTTGCATGGTCTCACAAGGGAAACAGGCTCATCCTTTTACAACCCATCACAACGAAATATAAATAGAATTCACTAAGTACAAACAGACCATAACGAATCCAGTCTAATCCAACAATGAACAAACTATGAGATATGGTTAGAGATAATAAAAGCAACTTTGTTAAATAAAGCATTTCAAGCTCAAGGCTGCAGCAAAGAGGATTGGGGGAAGGAAAACAAATGAAACTAAGGACAGAAAATATATATTAAATGCTCAAAGGTCAATTCACTTCGAATATTTCAAAAACTAGAATTCTTTTCAATAATACTAGAACAAGAACAGCTAAGCAACCTAGATCTGTATCCCAAATGGAGTTCAATCTTCATTGTTTTTAGCAACCAAAGCTTAGCTAAATGATAATGATAGCATACAAAACCAGAAGTGTGAAAATCACTAAGAACATGTAGTAAAGAACAGTAGAAAAAACATGCCGAATGACTTTAAAAACACAAGCCTTTTTGTTAAGGATAATTCTCGTATCTACTCAGAAATCATTTGCAACTAAAATTTGACACTTTAACACTTTAACAACAATTTTAAAGAAACATGGATATCTTACATCCAAACACTGAACAAAATCCAAATCTCTCGTACTTCTATCCTCAAGTACTAACCAAAAGATAGATAAACCGTTTCATATTGATATTACTGTCAGGAAAATTAAAAGATCTACAATTTGGAAGCCAAGCAGGAAATATTTAGGCACAAGCAACCGACCAAAAATTTAGTTCTTCAAACCTCTCTAAATTAAGAATATTATTGGATTCTTCTATATTGAAATTTAAATGTCCTAATTCAAGGGAACTAGGGAATAATGTCTCAAGATTTACTCTTTTTTCCTTATAATTCATGAAGCATGAAACCCAAACAGCCTAAGCACACATCTGTTGAAACCAAACAAAAACAAAGAAAAATAAAAGGAACTTTAAGCAGAAAACAAAGTCGTGAAACGAGAAATACCTGAATTCCAGCACGAGATGAACGAGAAACCGGACGCTTCTTGTCCTTATCCTTATCCTTGTCCTTGTTAGCTGCGGTTGTTTTCGCAGCCAAAAGCCCCTTTCCACCTTTTCCAGCCATCTTCGTTCACCTACAGCCAAAAGAAAAACCCAAGAAAAACCCAAATTTTAATTTTCCATTACTACAAAAACCAAAAGAAAAGAAAAGAAAATCGGAACAGAAGTTTGGCAAAAAGAAAAACCCAGATCTACAAATCTGCAAAGACCTAACCAGATCTACTCAAACAAATTTCAATTTTACAAACTTAAATCAAGAAAAACACAAACAAGAAGACAAAAGACACAAAATTTTCTTAGTCAAAAGACTTAATTGAAAGAAAACTGAACAAAGAGAAGAGTAGCGGTAAGAGAGAAGACCTGAGAGAGAGGGAAAGCCTGAAAGCGAAGAAACAGTGAGAAAGAAGAATAGATGGGGTTTATTAAGAGAGAGCAGTGGGTTTTAATTTATTTATCCTAATTTGATGGGGCAATTTAAATGCGGGAAAAACCAAAAGGCGGTTGATTTTGGGTGGGAAATTCTTCAATTTCGACATTTCAAAAATTTTCGCCGCTTATTACTCAAATACCCTTTCCTTTTCCAACAATTTCGTTGCCAACCTGGCACCATCTTGGACCACAAAAAAGCTAATCCAATCCAATTAATTTCCCCGGTCGGTTGAATAATGGGCTTTAAAAGGCCCATTAGACTCAAGTGCTTAAGGTGGGCCGTAAGCCCAAACGGGTCATAATCGAACACGTGAAAGAACAACAGAAGCAGAGCTGTTTTTGTTCAACAACAGCCTAACGACAACTCCGCGAATCTTGAGGGAATCTACCAATAAAGATTTCCCGCGCCGGAAATTCCGAGGAGAGAACTGTCCAGAGACATTAGAAAATGGGGACATTTTTGTCAAAACAACTGACACAAGTAAAACTCCATTTCTCTGCTCCCAAGTCCAACTTCCAAAACCCTTTTGAACAAGTCGACACAAACTAAATAAGCTCCGCAGACTTCACCTAGTAATTAACGAATAAAAACGCCCGACCAGATCCTTC
This sequence comes from Corchorus capsularis, assembly GCA_001974805.1. Taxonomy (NCBI): domain Eukaryota; kingdom Viridiplantae; phylum Streptophyta; class Magnoliopsida; order Malvales; family Malvaceae; genus Corchorus; species Corchorus capsularis. The sequence continues at coordinate 47,985 of AWWV01010570.1, read as the reverse complement.
GATTTGCCGGCGAATATGTCTGCGTCCTTTCGCTTCTCGACTTCCGTATCTCCGTTACAGTCTCATGAATTCCCCAGAATGCCCTCTCTTCTTAAACCCCGCATTCACCTGCCTGTTCTGAAGCCAATGACGATCGCGCTTTCTCGGGTTGTTTTACCTGAGAGTTTGAAAGTCGCTGCTTCTGAGCTGCCTAAAACGGTGGTGGAACCGGCGGCGTTCAGGGAAGCGGAGGGATTGGAAGTGGACAGTGTTACGGAGGCGGAGCTGAAGGAGAACGGTTTCAGGAGCACACGCAGGACCAAAATCGTCTGTACAATCGGGCCCCGCACGTGCGACTTCGAGGCAATTGAGGCTCTGGCTGTGGGAGGAATGAACGTTGCGCGTGTCAATATGTGCCACGGCACCCAAGAGTGGCACCGAGACGTGATCCGACGGGTGAGGCGGTTAAATGAAGAGAAAGGGTTCGCCGTGGCGGTTATGATGGACACCGAAGGCAGCGAGATCCACATGGATGATCTAAATGGCGCCGAATCGGCCAAAGCTGAGGTAATTAGTAAAGCGCACTTAAGATTTAAGCAAGCTTAATAATCAGCTGAATTGTTTCTGATGTTAAGATTTAATGGTATTTCTTTAGGATGGTGAAATATGGACTTTTACTGTGCGAGCTTTTGATCCGTCATCACGCCCGGAACGAACCATTACTGTCAATTATGACGGTTTTGCTGAAGGTATGATCTTAATAAGCTTGACAATACAAGTGACTAAACAAAGTAATTTTCTATCAAGATGTGCTTAGTTATTTAGTTTAATCATATCCAAAAAGTAGTAACGATTTTTATTGTTTGAACAATGAAGCTGCCCCTCTAGGTTGAAAATAAGTTTAATGGAGGATTATGTAGTTCTTAATTATGGTTTAAGTTTAGCTTATTAGAATTTTGAGTCATTAAATTTGTAAAATGATTATAATTTGATCAACAACCTTATCAAGGCTTAACTGTAATTCTGTAAAACAAATACAATGCCACATTGTGCGTGCTTTCTGCCACCTTTGGCCCATGCATCTTTTCTGTCAATGGAATAGCTCTGCTTGAACACATTGTAAATTCCTTTAGAGCTGTCTTCATCTTGAGTCTTGACTCACCAATCCGTCAATTTTATACTGTTGTGACCATGAGTTGTCTTTACTACATGGCTACCACTTTCACAGCTTCTTCTGCTGCTCATAGCACAATTTTGCTTAATTTATGAAGAATTAAACAATAATTCATTGATTTTAATCATGCATGACAGATGTGAAGGTTGGTGATGAGCTGCTTGTTGATGGAGGGATGGTGAGGTTTGTGGTGAGTGAGAAGATTGGTCCAGATGTAATCTGCCACTGTACAGATCCAGGGCTGTTACTACCTCGTGCCAATCTTACTTTTTGGAGAAATGGGAGTCTGGTTCAAGAGCGCAATGCCATGCTTCCTACAATATCTTCAAAGGTGTGATATCTTTCAGAGAATAATTGTTGAATTTGTTTCTATAAGATCCTTTTTTGCCATAAAAAAGGTATATTTGAATGGTTTTTATTGTGCAATGGTTTGTGACTGTGTAAGTGTGGTTTGATTCTTGTGGAGCATATGCAAGGCTTTTTATTTTTTACTAAGGCTGCTCATTTTGATCTTCCTTTCCACTAGAAAAAGTAGAGAGTTCGTATATAACGTTTAAAGTCATGTTTCTTGCAGGATTGGCTGGATATTGATTTTGGAATTGCAGAGGGTGTTGATTTTATTGCAGTATCTTTTGTGAGAACTGCTGAAGTGATCAAGACTCTAAAGAGTTACATCAGAGCACGATCACCCAAAAGGTAAGCATTTTTATCACTTCTATTGCTTCAAATATTGACTATAAGCTCAAGCTTTGAAATGAGAAAAACTTCTTTCAAACCTTTCAATTATAAATGTATGTCAATGTTTGTAGATATTGTATTACTATAGAAATTCAATCCAACTGCACATTTCTTTCAATTATGCCTGAAAACAATCCTACTCAATATTTATTTAGAAGTTTTTTTATCCTGATACTACAGCCAAGGATCGTATAATACAAGCCCTTGAAATTTCATGTTGCCATAACGTGTTATGATGTTTCATTTTGCAGCCAAATTTCTGTAATTGCAAAGATTGAGAGTATTGAATCTCTTAATAATTTGGAAGAGATTATTCAGGCATCAGATGGTGCTATGGTAGCCAGGGGAGATCTAGGTGCACAAATACCACTAGAACAGGTCCCATCAGTTCAACAGGAGGTTGTTCAGCTGTGTAGGGAACTAAATAAGCCTGTCATCGTTGCCTCCCAGCTACTTGAATCCATGATTGAATATCCTATACCAACAAGAGCAGAAGTTGCTGATGTTTCTGAAGCAGTAAGGCAGCAGGCAGATGCTCTAATGCTTTCCAGTGAATCAGCCATGGGTCAATACCCTGATAAGGCATTAGCTGTACTAAGAAGTGTCAGTTTGAGAATTGAGAGGTGGCGGAGGGAAGAGAAGCACTATGATACCACTGACCTTCCAGTTGTGTCATCTTCTCTTCCTGCTAGCATTTCCGAGGAGATATGCAATACAGCTTCCAAAATGGGTGAGTGGACTTTTCTGTTTTTGCTTTTGTTAAAATCTACTGAGTTGGAGATGATTTTATCGTATTTATCTATATTGACAAGCCATGCATATATGCGTAGGGCAAACAAATAGAAGTTCATATAAATTTGCATCTGATTGTGTGATTAAGAGATAGAAACTCTTTAAAGCACTTGGGATCATGCTCTTCACCCTTGTCTATGGCCATTCATGTATATCTTATTCCAGATTGAACCTAGGGATGATTTATCTGGCATGTCAATTTGTTGAGGTTTCATTTCCCTTCTATTATTTGCCAACCCCATCTCTCTCCACCCAAAAAAGAAAGAAAGAAAACTCAACTTTGATGGCTTGATGGTGTTAAGTAAACGGTTGCATGAATGCTTCTTCCTACAAATAACAAGTTGGCTTTTGTTTTTGTCAACTTTCAGCCAACAAACTGGAGGCAGATGCGATTTTTGTTTACACAAAGACTGGGCATATATCATCTCTTCTTTCGCGCAATCGGCCCAGCTGCCCAATCTTTGCCTTTACACCCATGACATCCATCCGGAGGTGCTTGAACCTGCAGTGGGGTTTGATACCTTTCCGCCTTGATTTCTCAGATGATATGGAGAGCAATCTAAATAGAACCTTCTCATTGCTTAGAGCGAAAGGGATGATCAAATCAGGTGACCTCATTATTGTTGTCTCTGATATTCTGCAATCCGTTCAAGCAATCAAGGTTCCCTGAAGTAGAACATGCCTTCGGTCAAATGGTTTATGTAGACTTTTCATTATTTTATAGTATCATTAACTAGAAACTTGTATTATTTCATAGTAGGTTAGGATAAGGATGCCTATTTTTCAATTGATTGGAGGATATAAGCAAATCTTAGGCAGCACGGTATAAACTTCACCCTCTTTCAGTGGCCACAGGAACCCACATGTCCATTCTTTTTGGACATATTTTTCCAGCTTCAGTGTGTTGCAGACCATAAGTGATCCCTTAAAGGGCGCGGCAATGTAATATTATTTTTCTCGTTCCACTCTCTTTACACGACACGTTTGTAATGGTTATATATCATCAGTTGTTGAGTTAGCTTGAAGTGATTGTAGAAGGAAGAACACAGGGAGAAAATTGTGTGTATTTGTCATTTTCACATGGAAAATTTTCATAATTCATTCTTCTTGATTAATCTCTTAAGTATTTGGACATATTGAGTTTCTATTGTTTCTCCTCCAGGAATTATCAGTTTTCAATGTTTTGAAAGGCAAGAAAGTTTAGGTCTCGAAGGTTCAACAAATAGGCTACGAATTCATAGATGGTAGAGCAACAAGCCACATGACTAGAGATTATTGCTAATTGATTAGCTCAGACCTTAAAAAGTTGATCGAAGCTAGAATTGAATTCTACCTAACTACTATACTTCAAAGGTGAATACCAGTCCAAACTCCAAAGCAATCAGCCAAATCATGCAGTAACACCCAATAATAGGCCTAAAAAGGGCAATTACTAACCTCCAAAGTTGAATCAAGCCAACCCCACCAAGACCTCCAACTAAATGAGGCATTTTTAGCCCAATTTTGCTATCAGAAATCTCACATGTTGAACACGTCTGACATCCTTTTTTTCACCATGGGAAACTTGTAAGTTGTAAGAAAAAAATTTGGGCTTCAATAGGGCCCAAAATAATTGGACAAGTGAAAAAAGCCATGCCAACCCTTTCTTTTTTTTGAGGTTAAGCTTTCAATTTTGAACGAAACAAACACTTCCACTTTCAATCTTTCTTTGGGAAAAAAAAGGCTAAACAAAAAAGAATCAAATTCAACCACCAAAATTCAAAAGAAATGGACCTTAGGGGGACCAATGAGAGTGACAACTTTCATTATAGCTTTTCTTTCCTTTTTTCCATGTTCCTCTTTTGTTGCACTCATGACATCTAGATCTAGTGAATTACTACTTACCTTCAATCAAAAAAAGAATAAAAAAGAAAGTGAATGAAACCATAGACTTTGAGATAGTGTATCTATTTTGTGAATGAATAAAAAAAGGTACAACGCGCGGGGCTCCCAATTTCATTTACCAACGCGTCGAGTTCCCTCGTGTTGCCACGGGTAAAAGTGCCCACTACGGCACTACCTAAAATTAAAATCAAGTGCCAAATTTTGAAACACTCCTAGATTTGTTCAAGGAAAAAGTAGACAAGAAAGAATTGAAGAAAAAAGAAAGGGCTAATTATACTAATTGGGAACAAGAAACATAAAAATTACAAAGTTGATCATGTGGGTCACTTTACATTTCAATGTTCATTCATTAAGTAAAGAAAGAAGATTAGATACGATAGACCAGTGGAAAAAGGCTAGTTAACAAGTCTCTAAGAGAGGGTAATCAATGGCATTTTGCCTAACTATGGCCATTGGAACTCTTAATTAACTTTGTCACAATTCAAAAGCACTAATGCTTTTTGCTTTTTACTTACTTGCTAAGAGGTAAATTCTTTGATGTATTCGGACAAATATATAACATCACTTAGTAGGAATCAATTTGATCACCTTTTAGACTTTATTTCAAGAAACTTGAGTTTGTGTTTGTAATTTTCGAAGATATAATACAATTGCTTTTGTCACTTAAATTTTGCCTTTTGTTGGACAAATATACATATATGTATATTTTCAAGATATGAAAATAAGGCTTTAATGCTTTTGTCAGCCAACAGAGAAAGAAAACTATGGGTTTGAAATTAATAAAACCTTAGAACAATGTTGGGTTTAAGTAGCATCAAACGACTTGGCTTGATAGTGCAATATGACTCAACCTAAAAGGGCCAACAATGAAATGGAGAAAAAGAAAAAGCCCCATCTTAAGAGGATAAGAAAGATGTATATATCTATTAGACTATTACCAAATAGAAGTAAAGCTTTTAGAAAATTACTATAATATTGAGGAAATTATTGTGCTTTTTGTAGTATGACATTTTTGTTGGGTACGTAGTTCTTAGGGAAACATTTTAATCCAAAAGCAATGTGTGGCCATTTATTTAGGATAGGGGTGTAACTTTTAATTTGAACCATGAACTCTTCACTTAATGTTGTCTATTATTCACGAAAATAGAAAATGAGGGAGTAGTGCTTTTTTTTTTTGGCATTAATGAGGGAGTAGTGCTTTAGTAACAATAGATAGATATACACAGGGAAAAAGATTTCAATATTTGTATATTGAAAGTGGTGGAATTTATGTTTCTATTGTCTGCAAAATCAACCCAAAAAGATTAAAAAGTTTTCAAGATATCTAACATCCAAGATCACATGCATGAAAGCCAAAAGGAACATTATTTCTTTTTCTATCTTTTTATAGGTACATGTACAACATTTAGCCACATACCTTCTATATTTTTGTTTACTATATATGGCCTTTTTTTCTTGGAGTTTAATATGACATGTTATTATTCATTATTATTAGGGTAAAAGTAAAAGTAAAGGGAGTTTTTTTTTTTTTTGATACCGAAGTAAAAAGAGCTTTTGTTTCTTACAAACTATATATTGATACTTAATACCATTATTATATACCCCAAATATTAGTATATAAAAAAATGATACTAATAACATGGTTGGTCATTGGTCAACAATGGTGTATTGAAAAATAATACTACTAGTAAATTGTATGATATAGTACAAAACAAAGTCTAGAAAGTTTACAAAAGCTATAATGAGGTTGGTGTATATATAGGGCTAGGTCTAGTGAATTATCCTTTCTTTTCTTCTACTTCTTTTTTTTTTTGACCTTTTTACTTGGCTATAGGGCAGCCTAGCTAGGGTTTTCATTTGATTTGGGACCATAATGTCACCATAGAGTACAACCCAAAGGTTATGGAGGGCATAATAATAATTGGCACAGAAATATACAGTTAACACTTTCCGTGGGGTTCCCATCCTGAATTTTTTTTTTCTTGACACCTTAGACCTTAGTCCTTATATATCTGTTAATTCTACCACCACAAAAACTTCAGTAAGATTTTGTATCAAGGCCCCCACATAATAAAACCCTAAACCTTTAGTTAACATCAAGGTTTTAGCTTTCAGCATTTGTGGTTTTGCTGGAGTTTTCCAGAATAATGTAAAATTTTCCAACAAAATAAGTCAGGAAAATTAGTACATATATATATGTATTTACACCTGTTTGTAATTTGTTTGGGGGTGTGGTTAATTTTTGTTGTACAAAAGGAAGCCCATAATTTGGGGGGAGACAACATATATCATTTCTGATTAAAGGCCCACAATGAGAGGGATGTGTTTGGGGTCCAGTATTCAGACACATGGCTGTCCTTTCTCCCTTCTCATCCATGGACCCTACACTTAACGTATCAAGGCCCAGCTTAGAATCAATTATACCAAAATATGGCCCCATCATATTAAATCCGATTTCTATTTCGAAATTTCAATCGAAATTTGACATGATACCATGTTAAATTTTTGTGTGACTGTTTTGAGATTGAATCCTCCCAACCCCATCTTGATTTTTTCTTGTTAGCTACATTTTTTCCATTTTACTCTTTTCCTCTCCATTTACTATTTCTCTCATCTCCACCTCCAAACACTGACTTGAGTGTCGGAGAATCTACGCCGGATCGATATCTGGCCTCTCCTTTTCTCTCTTCCAGGTCGATTCCCAGCTCCCCTTTTGGCACAAACAAATGCAAAAAAAAAAAAAGTTTTTTTTTGTTTTTAAAAATTAAAGCTTCAATCTTAATTAAGAAAATAAATTCGACATGAATCATGAATAAGGATTACAAACGTATGAAAAGAAGATCTCCACACCACACATAGTCATCTCCAAGAGCACCGTCATGCTTAGCTAAACTATGTGCCAACAAATTAGTTTGATAAATTAGCTTCTGACACAAATCAAGATTTATCTGAGATTGTGTTTGGGGTGAAAAATAGTTTTTTTTTTTAATCTTCAAACTCAATCCCAAAACAAGTCTTGAAAAAGTTCAAATTTAAGAAAATGCTACAATTTATAACTCATCTTATTAGGGCCTCCTGAAAACAAGGCTCTTAAAAGTTTGCAACTTTTCTCTTTGTGGAAAAAAAGGAAAAATCATTACAAGTTCAAAGCATATATGGAGTGTCAAAAAAGAAGAGAAGTAGAAGGTAGTAACCCCATCTTTCAAAAGATGTTTCAATTCAATGTCCTTGAAAAGGAAATCATTCCAGGTTAAAAACTATTTTTGTGGTGGAACTAGTGATTGAAATTCAGGAAAATTATATCCCAAATCTGTTTGTGCTCTCTCATGAAGGTTGCCTCAGATTTCACACTCACAAATCCCATCATAGCAAAAAAAAAATTACTATTACTACTTTGCTTCATTCTTAAGCACCCCCTCATTCAAAGAAATAGCCAGCTTTCCCCTGAACAAAATCAAACCAGTTTCAGACCTTTTTATTTACCACTTGATAATTAATAATTACACAACTTAAAATAGATTAAAGTGCTACCATAATTTTCTTGCTTCCTATGAGGGGAAAAAGAAAATCAGATGGAAATCATTTGTTAAGTAAAAAGATATAAGAATCACAGAAAATATGATCATGATTCATCAACACGATCCAATTCACACATATATAATAGTATCAATTTTCAATTTGCTTTTTAGCATTTCTTATTTCCCCCATTTTTCTTTTTTAAGTATAGAAATGCCCTTGTGAATCATGTTGATTCAGTGCAAAATCTTTCTTTTTGAATGGTCTTATGTAATAATTTTCCACCAAAATTAGTAATTATAATGAACTTCATTATAAAGTTGGGAAAAAAATTATGTACGTACTACCTATAGCTAATCATCATTTTTTTCTTGTTTTTCTTTAGATGTCGGGCAATTAGAATACAATTGTATTCATAGTACATTTTTCTCTTTTTATTATAGCACATTGTCAATATTTTTTTTTAATTCAATTTAAATCATTCTTGCATGATAAGTATTTACACATGTTTTAATTTGATACATTCAAATCAAATATTTCAATTTAGTCTCTAAGGGACACATGTCACCCTTCAGAACCCGCTTGTGTAGTCTGCTAAACTCCACTGCCGGTGTATCATATATAAACCCTATATATATATATATATTATCTATAATATTTAAAATATTTAAAAGAAAGAAACAAGATTATTCATTTCCATTAACGTGTAGATTACATATTGGACAGCCCTCCATGATTAATATTTAGCACAATTTTATGAATGAATAAAATAAATCTTACAATTGAAAAAAAAAGGACAAATGACAAAATTCCTTTCACTACTTAAGAACAAGTCTTTCAATGTCGTACCTTATCATCATTATAAAATTTTGCTTAGCTTAAGAAAATATCACACATACACATGGCAAAACTCAAGTCACAAGAAACACCAATAATATATACAGTTGCACTTGCAATTATTGTTATTATTTTAGTAATAATAATAATAATAATAATAAATTATTATATATGCAAGATAGATTTCGTCACCATTCATGAAACGACAACCATTTTCCTAGGCAGATAATGGTGACCCAAAAATTAAAAACATATTAATTTACTTACGTTTTTATTAACATCAAATTGGATTAGGTTAGCGGTTTTCATCTGATTTTGATATGTTGATTATAAATTATGATATCTCAATGTAAATAGAGGAGGAGAAAAAACGGAGAGAAGTTCATATCTGATTGTGTTTCGTTTCTTCGTCGTCATTTTATATATATAGAACTAATAAGATGAAACGAAGGGTTGCTAAATACCGTCCTATTTTTGTTATTCACCGTCCCATTTTTTATACTTTTGCCCTTTGACCTTTGCCACTTTTTCACTTTTGCCCTTAGCCACGCGGAGCCTCCCCACTAGGACGGCTCTGCCACGGCTAGCCGCCCCACTAGGACGGCAAGGTTTTTTTTTTTTTTTAAATAGCTATTTTTTTTTTTTAAAAAAAAAGGGTTTAGTACCGGTGCCGCCCCAGGGGGCGGTCTATCCATGGTAGGGCCGCCCCAGGGAGGCGGCCTGGCCATGGTAGTGCCGCCCCAGGAGGGCGGCTTGGCCATGGCTCAGCCGCCCCAGGGGGACGGCACCAGTGGGGCAGCTAGATCGAATTTTTTTTAAAAATAATAATTATTAAAAAAAAAAATAGCCTAGCCGCCCCACCGGAGCGGCCTGCCCATGGTGAAGCCGCCCCATGAGGGCGGCTTGCCGTGGCGAAGCCTCCCAAGTGGGGCGGTTTCGCCACGGTAAGCCGCCCTCTTGGGACGGCACGGGTCATCAGTCCTAAATTTCGTCAAAAATTGCATTTTTCTGAAATCGTCATCAAAATACGACACATTATCGTTCATTTTTCTTAAATCGTCATCAAAATACAACATGTTAACGCTATTCTACGTTCGTGATAGTTTCAATATTAGAAAATGAAGCAAAGGGCAAAAGCGTAAAAAAACGTCAAAAATGGGGCGGTGAATAGCAAAAATGGGGCCGTGTTCAGCAATCCAGTATATAAATTTATGGCATTTCTGATTCACCTAATGCCTTGGGCCCAAAACGTCACACCTTTTGGACCCTCAATTTGCATTCGGATAGGACCTGCCCCTGCCTCAATTCCCACCCTACTTTCTATTATGTCACATCATGAAATTTATCGAGTTTTCCGTTGAAGATTCTTGATTTTTTAAAGGCAAAATGTCCAATTTGGGCATAAACCTTTCCGAATTTGCTTAATTTGAGGCTAAAATTTTAAAATGTATTAAATTGAGCCTAAATGTATCAAAATCAACCAATTTAGCCCTAAATTAGATAGTGTTATAGCTGTGAAATGGATGCACCGTTACTGTTTATGTTTTTAGCCTCAAATTGGTCAACTTTTGAAAGATTTAGCTTTAAATTGAACAACTTTTTAAAGGTTTAGTCTGAAATTGGTAGCTAAAAATTCTAGGTAGACTTGTATTTTCTTTCATTAATGGGTGCTAACAGCACCCAATTTCATTAATGGCTAAAAACATACCAATTTTCTTTCAAATTGGTGGCTCGCGTGGACTTTAAATACAACTTTTTATCTAAATTAGATCCAAATTGGTTGATTTTGGAAAATTTTAGATCCAAATTGTTATATTTTAAAGATTTGGCCTCAAACTGAACAAGTATACTTTTAGAAGTGTCATGATTTCAAATATTAACACAAAAAACAAAAGAAAGAAAAAAAAAACCCCTTGGATTTCGTATACTTTTATTCGTTTGGGAAAGCGAAAAATTCAAACTCATGTTCTAATGACTACCGAGTCCAATTCAAATATTCAAGGGGGTTGCTAAATACCGCCCTATTTTTGCTATTCACTGCCGCATTTTTTACACTTTTGCCATTTGACGTTTGCCACTTTTTCACTTTTGCCCTTAGCCACGCGGAGCCTCCCCACTAGGGCGGCAATGCTTTTTTTTTTTTTAAATAGCTTTTTTTTAAAAAAATGGTTTAGTACCGGTGCCGCCCCAGGGAGGCGGTCTATCCATGGTAGGGTCGCCCCAGGGAGGCGGCCTGGCCATGGTAGTGCCGCCCCAGGAGGGCGGCTTGGCCATGGCTCAGCCGCCCCAAGGGGACGGCACCGGTGGGACGGCTATACCAATTTTTTTTTTTGAAATAATAATAATTTTTTTTAAAAAAAAAAAAGTAGCCGAGCCGCCCCACCGGGATGGCCTGCCCTGGCTAAGCCGCCCCAGTGGGGCAGCCTTTTCATGGGAAGCCGCCCCCATGGGGCGGCACGGGTCATCAGTCCTAAATTTCGTTAAAAATTGCATTTTTCTGAAATCGTCATAAAAATACGGCACATTATCGTTCATTTTTTTTAAATCGTCATCAAAATACAACACGTTAACGCTATTCTACGTTCGTGATAGTTTCAAGATTAGAAAATGAAGCAAAGGGCAAAAGCGTCAAAAAGCGTCAAAAATGGGGCGGTGAATAGCAAAAATGGGGCGGTGTTTAGCAATCCAGAATATTCAATTGTTATACTCAAATTCAGATTAACTATTATGGCATCGGTGAGGTGGATTGGTTGATTTAACGAACAAGAACTTAATGGTGGTATTTTCTTTACTCGCATGTCCCAATAATACGAGCAGTATTAGAAGTATTCATAATTTATAATATAATAAAAAAAATCACCCAAAATTTAAGAAGGGTTTAATCTCCTTTAAACAAGGTATCCGAATCAAATTTTGTGAATGTGAAAATAATTAATAAGAGAGTTTCTTCCGTATGAGTCCGACTCGACTCCGATCAAAAACTCAATATGATTACCAGATAGGCAGATACTGACGATTAAAACTCTATATAATTAATTATCGCAAAAAAAAAAACTCAATATAATTACCGAATACTGAAAAGTTAGTAAAAAAAAATTCATAATTCATTACTATTTATTAATTTACCATCAAACATTTGGTCTGGTGGTAGAATATTGGATTCCTAGTTTCAGTGTATCTGGGCCATGGGGTATTGAGTTCTAATCTCACGTAATATGAATTTAGTTTGTATTTATTTTTTGGGTGATTATATGATACACCGACGGTGTAAATTTTGGACTCCACAAGCGGGTTGTGGAGTTGACACATGTTCATTTTTTAAATTATTTTAGTTTTAAATATTTTAATCTACTCCCTAAGGGACACATATCACTCTTCAGGACCCGCTTGTGTAGTATGCTAAACTCCACTAACGATGTATTGTATAATTTACCTTATTTGTTTGTGTATTTAGTATATGTTTGATAATTATAGATAAAATTAGAGATTTGACTGAAAACAAAAAACAATTTATATGAAAATAAAAAAAATAGAGATTTGACAATTTTATTTGATTTATGTAAATTTTCAATTTGTAAACAGGGAAATCAATATATTAACATATTCTCCAACCAAGATTGAACTAGATAACAGTGTGGTACGAAACTATTTCTTACGATATTTAACTGTCTTTAATTTCTTTAATGAAAGTGATTATTTGATTAAAAAATTAATATTGAAAAAGAAAGGACAAAGGATGAAGGGGACTGAGGGAGCTACCAAAATTATAAGGGGGCTTATTCGTCCTTTTGGTGCTTTATTTTGATCCAACGGCTCTGAAGAATACATTAGCTCGACACGCGTCCACTCTAGCTCACATCAATCCAAGGAGACATAACGTCCTTGTCGAAATAGCGCCGCGTGCCCTACTAAACGACATACGTTAACCGCTTTAGTTCTTTGAAAGGAAAATTCCACTGTTTTCCCTATTTAGCCCCCCACAGTTTCTCTCTGTTTCACTTTACTCCCCCACCAAAGCCCAAATCCCCAAGAACCATCAAAGTTCAAAAAATAAACAGTCATTGATTGTTGGACCCCACCACCTCCCTTCCTTACTTTTTACTAATACCCCCACTTTTTGCAGATTTTCGAGTTTTAACCTCCCAAGTCCCAATCTCTTTTCCCTAATTTTACCTTACCTTTACTCAAATGACTATCCTGCCCACATCACGCTTGAACTACAGTATTGATTATTCACCCGGTCAGTTTTACCTTACCTTGTCAATCCACATACAGCATAGTAGGTCAATGAGGGCATTTTAGTCAAAAACCTTGAGCTACAGTATTGATTATTCACCCGGTCAATTTTTACTTCCCAAAGTCAGAAAAAGAGCATCTTAACTTGGGGTTTTAAACTTTTAACTTTAAGGAGGATTGCATTGTAAAAGCCCGAATTTGCCATTTTGTCGTGTAGTCAGCTTAGGCTTGAGATGCGAGGGTATTCCCGTCAGATCAAAGAAAGGTTAGCTTACCGAACCTGCCCACGCGACGATCATGAAGCCGTTTCAGAGACCCCCCGTATCACGAGGTGGGGTGAACCGGCAGCGTCCTTGGGCCAAATAAAAAGGGTAACCCCGGTACTTTCAGACTGCACCCTTATCGTCACGCTTCTTTACGTGGCGTCGTGTAACCACGATTAATGAACGAGTCGGGTTCACGAGTTGACACGTACCACCAACTCAACGGATTCGATTCTCATCCACGTCGGATTATGACGTGGCATTTCAGTCCCAGTCAGCAATCCTTGCCCTGCCCTTTATAATGCCCCGGACCACTTCCCTCCCTGCTAAATCGTCCTCCAAAAGCCAAAAACAAACAAAAAACAACACACAACCGAAGTAGCACTCTCATTTCATTTTCGTTTTCACGCTTTCTCTCACCCTCCTTTTTTCTTCTTTTTATCTGGTTTTCTTCTTTCTCGTTCTTGTCGCCGGCGATTTTTCGCCGGAAAACCGAAGTAGTTTGCTGAGGTAAGGTATGGAGTCACCGGCCGCTGATGATCTTTGCGTGAATTTCCAAGGCAATAACGTTACGTTCTCGTGCCGTCGCGTATTTCGGGAACTTTAACCGAATTTTTGAAAAAAAAAATAAAACTAAGCAAAAGCGACTTTGCTTAGCAGAGTTTTGAAGTTATTCCATGCTTTGTCTCGCAAATCAAAGGCAAATAATAATAGTATATAATAATCAAGTTAAGAGTCTCGAGTCTTGGTGAAATGCATTGATATTTGGCTCTCCTGAAAAAGATATTATAAATTTCTGTGTCGATTGCGTTTGATGATCTCATCACAAAACGAGATGTTGTCCTGTTATGGAAGCCAAGAATCAACAAGAATTTGAAGAGCTGCCGTGTTGAAGGTGGAAGTGGTTTTTTTTTCTGATCAAAGCTGAGACTCATGCCTTTCCCTATGAAGATCCAACCGATCGATTTCAACACGCTAGAAGAGGTTGCTCCGCCTCGGTTGGAGACGGTGAAGCCGGTGGCGAAATCGCGGTTTAAGCGGCTGTTTGAGCGGCAGTTCCCTAGCGTTCTGAGAAATTCAGCGGCGGAGAAGGTCGGCGCTGTTGCTGCCTCCGATGAGCTGCGTTTTAATAAAGAATGCACCGCTGAGTTCGAGCCGAGCTCTGTTTGCTTGGCGAAGATGGTGCAGAACTTCATCGAAGAAAACAACGATAAGCAACAATCTGGTGCGGTTAGGTGCAACCGTAACCGCTGCAACTGCTTCAATCGTAACTCCACCGACAGCTCGGAAGATGAAATGGATGGTTTTAGCTTCGGTGACTCCAATCTCAGTTCTTCCGCGGAGGCAACTGAAATTCTAAAGGTAATAACGATTACTTTGTCCTTCTTTTTTCATTCAACTACTTTTTGTTTGTAAGTAATAGACTAAGTATATTATTTAAAAGAAAATTTGCTTTATCTTTTCCGAAGCAGAGTTTGGTTTCTTGTGGGAGTGTGATTGAAAGAAATTTACTGGCGGATACAGCGAGGATTGTGGAGAAGAACAAGATCTCTAAGCGCAAAGATGATTTTTCCAGGAAGGTTGTTACTGATGGATTACTGGCTCTTGGATACGATGCTTCTATTTGCAAGTCTCGCTGGGAAAAATCCCCCTCTTATCCCGCCGGTAATTTCTATTTCCTTCCAATTCTTTTCTAAAAATATATCTATAATTTTGTTTGCTTGGACTCCATAACAAAGGTCAAAGAGGGAAAGAAAGTCTAATCTGTGTTCAAATTATATATGCAGATAAATTATGTTATCCAATTCCTCTGTTATGGCTTGAATTTTAATAATTACGGAAATAATAGTAATACTAGTTTGTTTTTAACAAGCAGGAGAATATGAATACATAGATGTGATAATTGATGGGGAACGATTGCTGATCGACATCGATTTCAGATCAGAATTCGAAATCGCCCGATCAACAAAGACTTATAAATCCATCCTCCAAATGCTTCCCTTCATCTTCGTAGGCAAAGCTGATCGCCTCCAGAAGATAATTGCCATAGTTTCTGAGGCGGTTAAGCAAAGCCTGAAGAAGAAGGGAATGCATATTCCTCCATGGCGAAAAGCAGAGTATGTCAAGGCCAAATGGCTATCTCCTCATACCAGAGCCTCGCCTTCGCCTTCGCCTTCACCCACTCCTACCCCCACACCTACCATTGGAACGCTCAAAGAATTGGAATGTGAAACCAAAGCTAATGAAAAACCCCAACCTCTGTTTGAATCAAATGTTGAGGAGAAAAACTCAGCTGAGTCAGGGGAGTCCATATTTGCTTTGTCTGAGAGCTCTGAAGAAGAGGGTAATGAAAAGGTGGAGAAAGAAGAGTGGAAGCCACCTGAAATAAAGCCCAAGAGCTCACAGATTGGCGTTAAGGTCGTGACTGGTTTGGCCTCAGTAATTGAAGATGAGCCAAGAAAATTTTGACTTTTGATATAATTTTTTTTCATCTTTCTTATTCCCTTTTGGGTTATTAGAGAACCAGATACTATGGTACATGGTTTAACTGTTAAATCCCCTTCTGTTTTTAATGTAAGGGTTGATCTGATTTCACTAATATGAATAAGATTGTTACTATAAACATAGTTAAAAGGAAAAATTAGAAATTTTGCTCTCAAGCTGGTGCCTCCTGTTCTTTCTTCTTTAAATCTGCAAGGAAGCCTGGAAACTGATTCCAATTGTCTTTACTCTTTTTCTCATCTCATTATATTCCTCTCTTTTCTTTTTATGTCATTTTGATTTTCTGCAGAGAGGGATCTTTGAAATTTTAGAATCAAAGCATAGTAGACAGAAAAGGTAATTCCTCATCTCTTCTGTTTTGCCCTTTTCTCCATTTTTTTATTCCATGCAAGTTTATCAGTTTCTGATATTTAATATACTGTTCTTTTCTTAAAGGTGGAGAACTGAATTTTATGAATGATGGAAGCAAGCAAGGCTCGTGCAGTCTCGAGCACTGTGAGGTTTTAGGCCTCGAGCAATTTTTTTAATTGCTTTCGACTGGTACTCTGCTATATTCATCTTTTATTATCTTAATCAAGTAACTCTAGTAGTATTTTATTTATGGCAATAAATAACTTTAAAATTAGTTGTCCTGCAAGATGATATATATTGAATTGTTCCTGGTTTCAGGGCGGCCGGAATACCTCTTTCTAACTGGTTTTCAGATCATAACCTGCGGTTTTGGTTAGAAAGAGAGGGGGATGGTCAATTATGGCCAGTCAATATCAGATAAGCCTTCTGAAAATTTCAAACTACTCTGGATAGTAATTAAAGCATAAATGGAAGAAATATAATGTTAATAGAATTATGCCATATTAGAACAAAAGATATTCTAATTGCAAAAACTTAGCTAATTGAAATCCTTATGTTTGGTTAATATTGGCTTGGGAATGACGTTTGTCTATTTAGTAGTTGGCATTTCTATATAATATTCTGATTCTGATATATTGCCATATGAATAAGGCCTTGTGTCGGTTTCTTAATCTCCTTTTTTATTTGTCCCCCCGAAATGAAGAAAATGGGAGTTACTTTTAACGTGAAAACTGAAAACAACACATTTCTCTTTTGGATTTTTAGCGAATATTATTCATGTTTTGAGGCCCGAGCCATGGTGAGGCTTGGTTGGTGGGGGTGGCTCGTTGGTCCCCGGAATTTTAGATTGGGACTCTTTAGACCTGGATTCGATGGTTCATAGGTAGAATGGTCCAGCAGCAGGAGAAAAAATCCATAAGAATTTAAGAAGCTGCTTATAGTACAAGATTGGAGTAGGGCACTTTTTCTATATTTTGGAAGTTTGAAGCTTTTGGATAATTTCCAGATTTTGAGGACCTGATTTAGGGGAAGAAGATAGTGGTGGGTATGCTTTCGTCTTCCTTGATTGAAAAATGTCTTTTACTTGTAATACAGGCAAAAATTAAAAAGAGTCGGTTGGGATGCAACGACGTGAAGCTTCCTGCAAAGAACATTACCCAAAGGACTTGAATTTCAATTGATGACAAAAAGATTGAAAATTGCTTTCAAAAGACTTCTTTTCTGTTAATGGATTAAGCATCAAGCTTCGAATCTTTACTTGTGTTTAGATTAATTATTACTAATTTACCTTTTTACTGGGAATTCTTTACATTTGCCAATCCTCAGTTCATTCACCGAAAGTTAGACGTCACTCGTCTTGGTTGGAATGATGACAATTTCCACCGAAACAGAAACGGGCGTACGTTTCTTTGGGAATTCCTATACTGCGCAGAAGCAGGGCGCACCTGTTGGGTTTTTGTTCAGCTTTTGCTAACATGCACCAAAACTTGTCGTTTATGGGCCTCGTACTGACTCGGGGCCCACTTAGTATCTCGGAAATTGCAATGGGGAAAAATCTTTTAAAATTTCATCAAAGGGCCATTTGATTTGATTTTATTTATTTATTTCTGTATATTTTTAAAACTCTAGGACAATCATTGCACTTGTGAAATTTAGTAAATATTTCACCAGATTATTAAAATTGATTTAACTTTTTTTATCCAGTTATCTGTATAAAAATTTCGGTGGGGTCGATGATTTATACTTTAACTTAATGTGTTACGTTGGGTCTAAAGTTTGACATTAATGAATTTTTTTTTCAGTAGTTTTAATTAGGAATTTACTATTACTAGTATTATTTATTTTGTGAAAGCAACATTGGACCTACTATATTTAAATCCCATATCACACCCTTATGTTTATTTTATTGCATCAGTTAGCCTGTCCACGGAATTCAGTTTTTGTGTCTGACTTATTCTGAGATGAAGAAAATATAAAAGATTGGGTCATTCATACGTACTTTGTAAAAAGACAAATCTGATTTCCTATGTGTCATTGCCTTTAACATTTAAATCTTTGATTGCTGTCCGTGTGGCTCAAATCTTTTACTAGTTGTAATTTCTAAGGTCAAGCTTTCAAGGGCTCATTATTCATTAAAGATGAGTTCGTAGAAGAAGAATTTTCAAGTTTTTGTAACCAAAACCTATACCCGTACGTAAAAGAGAAATGTATTTGGTCAATAGTATTAAATTTTTACTATTATTAATAAATTGTAAGAAATAAATTAGGAAAATAAGGTCAGTCCACTCCACCGTGGTTTCTAGATTTACTACATTAATCTTTTGACATATGCTTCTTGAAGTTGACAAAAGCAACAGTTTGGTAATAAGATATTTATGCTGTTTCCTTTGGTTTTTGTTTTTTTTTTTTTTGGCCAGATTTTTTTTTTGTTTTGGTAGAGGTCAAGTTTTTAACACATGCTCCATAAGCAAAGCACCAAAGAAAACCGAAAATATTGAAAGAAAAAGTTTCCAAACACTGGATTAAAATGAAAAGAAATGTGTGGTAATTAATCTAGAATGTGTGTCAACTTTATGAAAGAAATCAAGTACGAGTATATACAAAAAAACTTTTTATAAAGTAGTCGGCTTTTAATAAGTGGGCTGCTTCTAGGCTTTTTCTTTTAAAATTGTATTGTGAGAAAAAGTCACTCTCGTATTTTTATTTTTCAGAAGTCAATAATTTTGTCCCTTCTTGATTCATTTCACCACTAGTTACTATGGTTAAAGTGTGAAAAATACTCCCCAATAGTCCAAAATGGTGTACTTTAACATTTTAATTTGATTTTTCTTTTTAATTCCTAAAGCTAGTTATGGAGTAATTTTTTTTTAAAAGCTCAAAAAAGCTAATGGGTGTGTGGGTGAGAGGGGAGGGGGACCAGAAGAAGCTGGTGCAACGGCCCAACGTTAGTTAATTGGTACTAGAAATAAAAAGAGCAGCTAGGGAAGAAACAATTAAAGGGATAAAAAGAAGAAAATAGGATTCTTCTTTCTTTCTCATATCCTCGTGACATATATTTTTTTTTTTTGAGAGTTTCAATTAAAGTTGCCTTAATTTCCTAGTGTAAAAGTAAAACAACAAAACCAAACAAAAAATGAGAGAAGTCTGTCGGTGGGAAGGACACGAGAGTTTCATTCTCTGCCTGATGATCCAAACACATGGCTCTTTTCTGGCTTCTGCAATCAATGTCCTCCTCGTTTTTGGACCACACATTATATATCCTAAGTATATTTTAGATTATATATATATATATATGGTAATAACCAATATTGAAGAAAATCAGATCGGAGGTTGAACAATTTTTCTACCGGTTCTCGATTTTATCCGATTCAACCGAATGGTTCGATTGAAAGTCTTTGTAAATTATTGAACCGATTTCCTTACCGGTTTACAATTCAACCGATTCAACCGGCCGATCTAGTCCGGTTTTTCAACACTGGTAATAACTGATCATGCATGGTTGGAATTAGTTTTTTTTTTTTCGGATTTTTTACTTCTCCTAAATCTAATTGTCAGCATGAACTGATCATGGAAGAACACTTATGAAGTTATTACGGATATATATATATATATATAGAAAGACAAATTATATATAAATTAAAGGGAAATTTAAAACTTGTCTGTTATATGTATATGTTCTTTTCGAGTTCTGACAGCATTTTATTGCTTGATGTTGCCTGATATTGTAAGATTTGAAACTAGCATTATTGTTTTCTTAAGCGGATGCAGATTGCTTCAATTTCAGGAAGATTTTCTTTCACTGATTTTTTACTCGGTTTCCCCTTGCCTTTTTAAGGTAATGATAATGATTAATACACAAAATAAGGTTTAAGTATAATAATTTTTAACTCTATTTTGATTTGAAGTAGCTAGTTTATGCTTATTAGTTATGGCTTTATTATATACCCACATGGTTTGGTTAGGTGAATGATTATGTAATTTGCGTATAGTTGTGACCCATTTTCTACTTTAATTATTACTAGTAGATTGCAACATGAAACTGAAAACTTTTTGTATAGCAAATTTCCCACACAATTGAATGTTATAACTGAAAAGGCTTAAATTTTTGTTACAAGTCATTTTCCATTCTTACAAAACTGGATTAACGGTAATACTAATTGATATTCCATGATTTAGGATATAGGGTACCCTTAAAATGTCTAATCAGTGATTAATTAACTAAACTATATAAATAAAACTAATTAAATTGGCGAAGCAAACTATATATAAATCTTATCGATATTGCAATGAATCCTTGATTGTGGCAAAGCTAACTGAAGAAAAGAAAGGATTTTGCTTAAAAGGTGTGGGTCACCTAAAACTACAACAAAAGAATGTGCCATGAAAAGGGTTTATATTAGGGAAACCCTGTTTAACACGCCAAGGTCCAAAGAGAGAGAGAGGGGGTATCTTCAATCTTGAACAACAAAAGGAAGAAAACGAAAGAGTAACAAGAAAAAAGGGCATGGAATAATGGAAGAATATATTGGATTGGAGGAGAGAAATTAGGAAAGAGGGAAATAATAAATGAATAAAAAAGTTGGTTAAGAATCGTTTTAGAGGAACCAAACCTTGACCTTACCATATTACTGATATTATTATACCTGCTGCACAAGTAACCTACCCTCCATTTTCCCAACCATCCTTTTTCTCTCTCTGATCTTTTTTTCCTTTTCCTTTTGCTCTTTTTCCTTCTTTTGTGGTTGTAAGGTAAGATTCAAGAATTCATCTTTTAGTAGAGATGTTCAAATTAGAAATGTATATACAAGGTCAAGTCAGATTGAAATGCCTAATAGGAACAATCAACAATACAATGATGCATCTCTAATCTCTTAAGCTTTTGCTTTGAATTGAAAAATTATATTCAAGCCCATGGGCCATGAGCATCTAGACTAGTATGGGTCACTTTTTGGGCTGTGAGATAGTTTAGCATGAACGACCCATAAACATTGTGTGGGCTTTACGGGCCATCAAGAATAGCCCATTACACCCATAAAAAGAGATTCCCCTGGAAAAACTTGAACTTCATGTTATGATATCTATTGAAGAATGAAGAGTGAGGTCCCAACTCCAAATTCACCAAGACACCAACCGATTAGTCAATCTTGCAAAATATTTTTATTCAATTTTAATATTGATTGAGTAGAGATTACGGTGGGATCGTGTTCATTTTCTAGTTTTATTGTGTCTTGTGCAAAAAACAGAGGATATATATTTACCTATCTTGCTAGGTATGCTTTAAGCCTTTTAACTCATCTTGGTTTACATGTTTCTGTAGAAGATTATCCAGGCAGTTAAAATTAAGTTTATTGTGATGTAAACTATTTGATGTTCTGCTAGAATCATTGTGGATGTCTTCAGATTATCCAGCCATGTTTTCTTTTGTTCTTTGCCACTAATTCGTATGCTAACGCAATGAATATGCAAGATACAAAAAATTAAGGTTGACTCAATTGGTAGGTTCATTCATCTCAACATAAGTAAATATATGAAAATCCTATTAGTGGGTTCATTCATCTCTTGATCTTTGATATTTTCTCTTCATCTATATCTATAAACTATAATATATTATATATATTACATATGAGCCTTGGTTTTTCTCAATTCAAACCAAAAAATAAGGTTATTATTATGACTTCCTAATTGATCAAGAGTGAAGTCAAACCATATGCTTAATGGAGTTGCCTTGAATATTATATGGAAAAATAATGGAAATTTCATGTGATAATGATCATAATAGTTGAATATTGTTGCTTGCTTCAATGCCCCATTTACTAATCCACTATCCCTTTCAAGTTGATATCAGCTACAGCTGAAAATTATAAAACGTGAACTAAAATCATAATGTAGCAAATTGATTGATGGGTTCATGGCAGATGGCACATGAAACAAATCAAACATCCCCTTTAGTCCATACGTAACTTAACAAGCTAAAGTTAAAAAAACATTATAAAAGAAACAGGGTTGTTATATCAAGTGGAAACTGGAAAGTACGTAGAAACCTGCTGAAAACTTCCAACTAATTTAAAGACAGCTGCAAATCTTTTTCTAGATTGACTTGGCAAAATTTCTGGTCTTTTTAGATTTGATTTAAAACTTTATAAACTAGGATTACCAAATCTCTCTGGACCAGCTCTTTCGACATGGCGCCGCCATCCCCTAAGGAATTCATAGAAACAGCTCTGTTCGCAACCAGCCCTTACGCTTTATCTTACTCAGATTCTAAACAAAAATGGCTTATTCTTCGACACCTCCTTTCGTTGATTCAAGAATACCCTTCTTTCAGACCCTCGACGGGTAGATTCATGCACAACGATGGAACCGAAGTGAACCTTCTATGTGCCAGTGGCTGCGTCCATGTCGCCGCCTCCGCCTCCGCGCCTCCCATTCCTCTCGTCATTTGGGTACACGAAAACTACCCTCAAAACCCACCTTTAGTCTTCGTTTCGCTCGACCCCGTGAATCCAATCCACCGGCACCACCCTTTCGTTGACACCTCCGGCGTCACTTCGCCGCCGTATATCTTAACCTGGAAATTCCCATCTTGCAACCTTTCCGGACTTTTGCGTAATCTCGTCCAGCTCTTTAGCTATGATCACCCTTTCTCAGACTCGCCGCCGTCTCCGCCGCCGCCGTGTAGTGGTTTCAGCCACCCTTCTTTTGTTTCCAAAAAGGAAGCTCTTGATAGACTCGTGGGGATGGTTTATTACGACATGGCTGCTTTGCAGGAGAGCACGGCTAAAGAAATAGAAGAGCTATCTTTATCACAAGAAAAGCTGAAGAGTCGTGATGTTTTCATTACGAACATGATTTCTGAGATGGAGGAAGAAAGGGCGAAACTGAAAGAGAGGGCATATAATTGGGCAGAAGAGGCTGATAGGCTGGTCAACTGGTTGAAAGTCAACGATGGAAGACCAGGAATGGCGTTGGATGCTGGTGAAGTTGAAATCGAGGGTGCTTTTGAAATGGATGAGAAATCGAATCTGAGATTGGATTGTTCGGCTGCAGATTTGGCTATAGATGATGTGTTGTATAAATTGGACAAGGCACTTGAATTAGAGGCTGTGAGTTTTGATTTATATTTGAAGCAAGTGAGGATTTTGGCTAGAGAACAGTTCTTTCTTAGAGCTCGGGAATTGAAATTAGATGGCATGAACATACTCCCATTAAGCCCAAATTAAGCGACTTGAAATAGTATATTTTTATAAATGTTCATGTTGAGCATACTATAATATCAGTTCAACTTCTATAACTTTGTTGTTGGCTTTCTCTAATTAATCTCTCATATACAATATATATGATCATTACCATCTGGATATATCGATTCAATTCATCTCAACTCCACGAACAAAGGTTGGTTATAGTGATTTG
Source organism: Corchorus capsularis (assembly GCA_001974805.1). Lineage (NCBI taxonomy): Eukaryota > Viridiplantae > Streptophyta > Magnoliopsida > Malvales > Malvaceae > Corchorus > Corchorus capsularis. The sequence continues at coordinate 24,303 of AWWV01010570.1, read as the reverse complement.
ACACTTGTTCCTCTTAAACAATATCTCGGTTTCGAGTATTGTGAATGGAGAAAACTATTATTGAGAGAGTTTTACCTCATAATGACCAATCCGACTTGTAGTTATCTGTATTAAACGAATGATTGTGAGAATTGAGAAAGGGTGTAAGAGATCAAGTTACTAGACCAAAAGAATAAATTTATATATTGGGTTCATTACAAGGAGCGATAGTGATTTATGATGGCTAATTGCACGATGTTGCCGTGGAGTTAGTCTAATCTAAAGCCTCAATATTGGAAATCAGATAATCTTAATATTTTGCTAAATTAAGCATCAAAATCTAATGATTACTTAAAAGATAGAGAAAAACAGTGAATGACGAATTAACTACTATCCTTTTCTATTTTTCAAGACAAAGATGAAGCCACAGTATATACATTTCAGTCATGCCATGAATTGAAGACCTTGTTTTTTGTTCGTTTTCGTTGACTTATATTAACTTATTAAGAAAAAAAAAAACTACAATTTGCGAAGAAGAAAATCAAGATATAAGCAGATAAGAACGAATAAAATGAGTTCATCATGAAGAGTGAAGATGTTTCTTTGGAGGCAAATCCTTTGATATCAAATATTATGGATACTGCTAAATAAGTGATGACTGCTTTAGTCGATCCTAAGCCTGTTGCTGCCACCAATTTTTGTGTGCAGTGGGAGTCACCAAATGATGGTACGGTGAAGCTAAATGTTGATGGCGCAGCAAAGGGTAACCCGGGATTGCAGGAGCTGGGGGTTTGATTAGATCTTTGACGGGTGTATGGCTTATGGGTTTTAAATTACACTTAAGAATGTGCTCGGATGTGGAGGCGAAACTACAGGCTATTCGGAGAGGCCTACAACTGGTATGGGATTGTGGTTATAGGGTCCTAATTTGTGAATCTGATGCTTTGGTGGCAATTGATTTGGTACGTAATGGAGATGTAATAATTCATCCATTAGGATGTTTAATTGCTGACATTAGAAGCTTATTGAATAGAGAGTGGAGGTGTACATTGCAGCATATTTATCGAGAAGGAAATTTCTGTGCTGACTGGTTAGCGAATGCTACATGTAGCTTGGATGAAGAATTTGAGTAGATTGCGAATCCACCTGATGATATGAGGAGTTTGCTTGATGCTGATGAAAGGGGTATAACTTTTCCCCGTGGTTTTTCACGTAGTTAGTTTGTATTTTTCCTGCTTGTTTTTACCAAAAAAAAAAAATGAGTGTGCCATTATTAGCAGATGATTATTGGGCTAGACCCTAATCTCGGCCTTCCCTCGCCTCTCAAAACTGGGTTACCACACATCAATGGGCTGAAAGTTTTTGAGTGGGTTTTCCATAGCCTTAAGCTGGCCCAAACTTTCATCTCCGCCCCTGCGGGCCCAGCCCCTTCACATCTATTTAATAGTACTTCAAATGCGAGTATGATATATTTATGATGTATTTGTGTTTGGAAATTGGCCATTGATTCTTAAGAACAAACATGTTTAAAACAAATTTTGGTCATATAAATGTTTCTATGGAGTACTTTTCCCTACAATTAGTTGTTCTTTTGGACCACATGAAATAGTAATTTTCTACCAATGGAATGCATCTTGCCAAACTTATTAATATGATAGCAACTTAGCCATTATTTTTATTTGTAGCCATGGCCCATGATGTGCTATTTATCACTACTTTTTAACTTGTGAAGAGCTAGTACATGGTAATTACTAATTCCCGTTAAAATGGTACTCCCTCCGTCCCATATTATCTGTCCCTTTTCCCGTTAAAATCTCGTCCCTTTTGTTATTTACAAAAAAAAAAAAAAAGAAGAAAACTTGACTAGTCCTGAAATTTATTTAAATTAGAATTATTTAACACAAAGTTGGTTAATTGGTTGCTTGAAGAAGTAGATGAGAAAAGTAAAATGCTAAAATCAAGCAAAGGAATATATAATAAGATAGAAGAACATAAGTTTTGTTAATAATTAAATTAAAAATATATGGAAAAGAAAAGAAAGGAAAAAGGAAGGACTGAGAGATGAGAAAGGTTAGAGGGTAATTAGAGCCCTTAATTTCGGAGATCTGTCTGGGATTGCTTGCTTGTGGCTAACTGGCTTAAGGACACAACCTTCAAAAATGTTCAATAACATAAAGAGTTCCCTCTAATTAATACAGTCTTGTTAACTCAAACCAATAAGAAATTGCCACGATTTCATTTGACCTTTGACTTTAGTCATCTCAACTTAATTACCATCACCGTAATCTCAATTCTACCCTTCCCCGTTTCATCGTATTTTCTCCCATTCATCCGCCCCTCAACGGTAAAATCACCCCCTACAATTTCCTAAGTTAACCAAGAAATTGAAAACGGAGAAGAAGAGAAAACTTTCCTCCACCGAGGCACGGATCCCATACTTTTCCATCCCAAATCTCCTTTCCTGCACTCTTCTTTTTTCTCTTTCTTTCTTCTTCTTCTGTAGATGCAGCAGAAATCTCCTCCTACGCGCCTTCACGATTCTTAACGTACACCCATCTGCAGGGTCTCCCTAGATCCCATTCTTGCCGTTAACCCTTCTTTTCCCAAATCCAAACGTCTTTCATGGTTGCCTTATTTGTACTGTTCCTTACATCTGCATTTGGAAAATAGCGATCTTTATTGCTAACAATGGAGATTTCTTCTCGGGTCTTTGTTGTTTCGATTCTTCTCCTCTTTTTGGCATCCGGGTCTTTCTCAATTGACAATTTTCACCAAGCGTGAGTTTTTTTTGTACCCTTTAATGCTTTTTTGAATTGATTTGTAGCTTTTGGGAGTAGTTAGAGTTTATTACTATATAATAATTTGTTTACTTATAAATATAAAACTCCTCTCTTGCATGCTTCTGAGATCTTGGTTTGCACATTGTCGGTTTATTGGTAGTTATTGCCGCCATTTTCTTTTATTTATTTTTAAACATAAATTGAAGTTTTTCTTTGTTTTATCCTTTGATTTGAGCTATTAACGTTGTTGCTTATTCAATATATGTCTCAAACACAATTGGATAATGTTCTGGGGGGAAATTTTGAACCGATGTTGTTGCCCGCTATGTTTGTGCTTAGTTCGTTGACTAAAAATGATGAACGTTAGGCTTACTCATAATGTTGATTATTACTTTCCTCATATCATATGGGGTGTTAGGCTTACTCATAATAGACAAAGATTATAGCTTGATTCATATTTAATAGTAGTATGAAATTGCTTAGTTAGGATAGATCATGGTGGATTATCTTGTTATAAAGTTTACTCTTTTAGCTTTATTATTTAGCCAATCTGGTCCCAGTTAAAAGTGTTTGTGTGATAATGGTGTGAGAAAAGCAGCAAAGCTATAGGATGAAACCATTATAAGCATCTTTGGGTTGCACTGCACCATAACTAGATTAGGTGTTTTGTCGCATTAGAGGAGTGTTTTTGTCATCCATTATGCAGGATATTCTTTGGACATCATCTTTTTCTGTATCTGATGCTGGTCTTTTTCCTTTTCCTTTTCCTGAATTTATACATATAGGTTTCCTATTGTGGAACCTGATCCTGGTCATACAAAGCTTCGTCTTTCAAGAGAAGGCTTGGAAGCTATCAGCAGAATAACTAACCCAATTGCTGCTGTTGCGGTAAGTTTGAGATGCCCTTCACTGATATGCAGTATGTAGTTGCATTTTGTTGTTTCTTTTCTTGTGCCTGATTCAAACATCACTTAGACTTAGTAACAGGATTTTCTGAAGCAAATCTCTATCACTAAGGACACCCTGCCCCTCTTCCAACCCAATTCTATCAAGGAAAATGAATATTCTAACATTTTAACTCAATCTCGTTGGTTTTATATATCCAGGTCATTGGTCCCTATCGGTCTGGCAAATCTTTTCTGCTAAATCAACTTCTTTCGCTGTCTTGCTATGAAGGTCTATTCTTTGCTATTATATGCTCCTTTCTGTGTTGTAGAACTTGCCATTTTCAACATTTTTGACAGTTTAAACGGGATCAATTTGATTACTTGTTGGTTATACTTTTTCCTGTTTATTCCCCAGGTTTTGGTGTTGGACACATGCGTGACACAAAAACAAAGGGTAAGACAGGAATGGTGTGATAATTATGCACAAGTGTTAAGTAGAACATTAATGCTTTGTCTCTACCAGGGATTTGGGTCTGGGGAACGCCGGTGGAAGTGGATATTGATGGAGTAAGGACTTCGGTATTATACCTTGATACTGAGGGTTTTGAAAGTGTTGGAAAGTCAAATGTATATGATGATAGGTAAGTCCAGCATATGTACTTCAAGTTACTTGGTATAGTATATATTCAGTTATATGGCCTTTCTGACATCTGATTGTCCAGGATTTTTGCGTTGGCGACTGTTATGAGCTCTGTACTAATTTATAACCTGCCCGAAACGGTTAGTTAAAATTCTCTTTGTTTCTAGATGCTCTTTATTTGGAACTTTGACATATAGGGAAGCTGAAAAGGCTAGTGTTCTTTAACCCCTCCAGTCAAACTAAATTCGATGAAGTTAAATGTTTCTTGAGATATAAAATTAGGACCAATGGTATTAAGCTAAATAACGCTTAAGTCAAAGTTGAGTGAGAATTCACTTAATTCTAGGGCATAAAAAATATGAAGATTAGTTTTGCTTGAAATTTCTTGTGGTTTATGTAAGGTTCTTTTGGTTAAGGTGACCCTTTAACATTTGGATATGTGTTAACTTAACTGGTGTGCTTTCCAGATTTATTATATAATTCTTATAATACATTATTGACACAGTGCTGTGAACTTTAGCACTTTAGGTCTCCATGTGACAGTGCTTTTATGTGTCAGGTTGAGACTTGTGGTCAAAATTGTTTAAGCCAACAATTAGTAGCTTCCTTTAATGGGTTGATAACTTGATATACCATTGATACTCTTGCTTGTGCTATATTTTGTTTAGATCCGTGAAGCTGACATATCCAGGCTGTCTTTTGCTGTGGAGCTTGCTGAAGAATTTTATGGAAGGTTTCCATTCTGCCATATTCTGAATTGAAAATATTACCAATCTATTACATACACCTAGTTAGCTTGGCGCTATTTTACTTTTTATAACCATTAAGGATGATACTAACTTGTCTTGTTGTTTTCATGACAAATATTTCATGGAGAACAGAGTGAAGGTAATTTATGAGGCACTAAAATGTTTGTCATAATTATGCATGAGCAGTGAAGTTGTTTTGCTATGGAGATTCATGAGTAACTGAACATTTTGTAGGGGCAAGATGTTGCTTTTGAACCTGCAAAACTTTTGTGGCTCATCCAGCGTGATTTTTTGCGTAAGTTCATAACTGTGCATCTATAATGTGGATCCTTTTTCCATTTTCTGCAGTTTAGATGAAAAGTTTTGCTAGTTTACTTAGAGGTTAGGGGATCTGATACCTTTATTTGGAAGTTAAGTCTGTTGCTTACCATAAGCTTATTGCTCTATCTTAACAATTTAGGTGAACTGACTGACCTTGTTGTGGGATTTATACAGAAGGGAAATCTGTGCAAGAAATGGTCGATGAGGCGCTTAAGCATGTTCCCAATACAGATGGTTAGTTTACCCAATCCTGCTTAATTGTTGCATGGATGTTAATTTATGTTAATCTTGCTTAAGTTTTGGGATGAACTTGTAATGTTGTGTCTGTTGTACTTTCAGGGGACAAAAATATTGATCAGGTACTCCTTAAGTGAGACCCAATTTCAGTTTATCACTAGATAGATGTAATATCTTGGATACAAATTCACAGTTCATGGAACTTTATCAGGTTAACCAGATCAGGGACTCCTTAGCTGTAATGGGTGAAAACAGCACGGCATTTAGCCTACCACAAGTATGTGTTTAAAATGTGTTTGTTTTACTGCTTATTAGGTTACTTATTCTCCTTTCTCTGCTTTGTTGTTGCTCTTGTCATTTTGAACAGAATAATAAATGGATGCTTGGTGTGTGATGTAATCTCGTTTGAACATTATTGGGTACAAGACCTATGATATTACCATTTATTGATGGTAGAGAAAGCAAACATGTATTTGTGCATGTTTAAAGTGAAATTTAGGTTGATGGACTGTGCATATGCTTTCGTCCATGCATTGATTTACTGTAAATTTATGTAGTTAGCCTATAGTGAAAGCTAATTTTATTAACCATTGAGTATCTAATTGCTTTATGTTCTAACTTACAGCCTCATCTCATGCGAACAAAGCTTTGTGATCTGAAGGATGATGACCTTGAACCCTTGTATGTTAAGAGAAGAGAGAAATTGAAAGAGGTTGTCACTAGTATCATACGTCCAAAGATTGTGCAGGGCAAAGCTTTAACCGGAAAGGAATTTGTATCATTCCTGGAGCAGGTTAGCTTATATTCTTAATTCTCGTTCTCAGACCTTGTGATCTTGAATTAGTTGGAGTTTATGAATTGTGAAGTTCTTAAATTAGTCATTGCTGGTGATGGTGATTGGTTGAGGTCCACAACTTAGCATTTTTATTATTACAGATACTTGAAGCTTTGAATAAAGGGGAGATCCCATCAACAGGTTCTCTTGTTGATTTTTTTAATAAAGGTATTCTTGAGAGATGTTTGAAGCTATATGGTGAAAGGATAGGGAAATTAGGCTTACCTATGCCAGAGCAATCCTTACAAGATGCACATGAAAGATTCCGGGAGGAAGCAATGAAGGCTTTTGACGATCAACATTTTGGCCGTAACCATGCAAAGAAATCTGCCATGCAACTGGATGAAGAAATAAACGAGGTATTGACTGAGATTTTGGGTATATTACTTTTTTTGTCAAGAATGATAATAGATCGTTTCACACATTTAAACACCAAATGCTTGTTTCTTTTTTTGGCCAAATTTTCAATTTTTTCCTTAATGAAGCAAGAGGGAAATTTTCTAAGCTAGTAAATCAGTGGGAAATTATGAGAATCTTAAATAGAAATCAGTTTTATCTATTTGAAGTCTCTTGAGTTTTTCAGACTTCCTATTAGTATGGGAAAATCCAGTGAGTTACTGAAATTTAGCTATATAATTAATTGTTTCTGCAACCAGGCAGGAATAAGAAGCGTATGTGGTTAGTTACAGGCATGCTCTTATATCTAATAGTAAATGTCCTTCTGTGATTCTCAAGTTCAAGTAATAAAGTCCTTAATCTTAAATATGTTTTATATGTCATCTGATCTAGTAGACTAAAAGCTTTTTGAAATCCTCATGTCCTTTTTTTTCTTTTTGAAATCCTCATGTCCTTTTTTTTTGAAATCCTCATGTCCTTAATGTTGAAACTTGTTCAGGCATATAAGAATGTCATTATGGCAAATCAATATCAGTCCTCAAGGCTCTGTGAGCAACTATATACCAGATGTGAAGACAAAATGGACCAGCTTCAAGTTCTAAGACTTCCTTCTATGGCAAAATTCAATGCAGGTTTCCTGCAATGCAACCAAAGTTTTGAGCGGGAGTGTGTTGGGCCTTCAAAAGCAAGCTATGAGCAGCGCATGGTGAAGGTAATCAATAGTATTTGCAGTTTGAGTTTCCTTTTTCTTATGAAATGTTTCTTTTTTGGGGTATATTTTTCATATGAAATGTTATTTACATCCTATTGTAACATTTAGAAGAAAGGTAGAGTTACATTCAATATTATCGATTTAGAGTCTAAGATCATATATGCAAATGAGATTGGGTCAATTAAGTGCTCACCTTAATGAAGCTAAATCTTGGCTGTTGAATGAGTACTTTCCAGTCTTCCAAGTTGGAGCTGAAAATAAAATTATTGATGCTATGGTATGTTTGGGAATTTACCATATGTTTTGCAGATGATGGGAAAGTCACGTTCCCTGTTTATCAAGGAATACAATCAAAGACTCTTCAATTGGTTGGTGGCCTTCTCCCTTGTCATGGTGGTGGTTGGCCGGTTTATCATAAAATTCATCTTGCTCGAAATGGCAGCATGGATACTATTTATCTTCTTAGAGACATACACAAGGATGTTCTGGTCAGCAGAGTCTCTATATTACAACCCGGTGTGGCATTTTATTGTAGCCACTTGGGAAACTCTTGTCTACAGTCCCATCCTTGATTTGGACAGGTAATACACCACTTTCAAATGCACCTCGAAACAAACTTACATGTTACGTAACTACTTTACCCTGCATTCTTAGCAGCTGAGGCATCAAAATGACCCGTTTTTGTTTCATAACATTCTGAATTTGCGAAGATTGTTCCCGTTCTCATTTTCCTGATATGTTTCAATTGTTTTTTTCAGATGGGCCATTCCTATTGCTTGTTTAGTGGCAATTTGTATACTTTATTTGCGGTGTCAAGGGAGAAGGAAACATGGGTCGCGTTGGCTTTTACCCCTGTATAGTAGTCATAAAAGTGGCTCAAGTAGACCAAGATCAGATTAATGGAGAAAAACTCTGCCATTGGGTATGCTTTTGATCAATCAAAAAATATAATCTGGGGCGAGCTTTTCCATTTTTTTAACATATGAAAGCCCGCCGATCAATTTTTTGTTCTCGATAGGTCCCTTGAAACCTGAGATTGTCACAGACGGGGAGAGTCAAAAGATGATCAGCCACCCAACAGTGTTATACTATAAAATCTTTTACTGTAACATTTTTATACAAATCATTTGTATTAATATAAATCTTTTGATTTGTTTTAAATGCCAATTATTTAACAGCTTCAGCTGTTCTCTCTTTCACGGAACATTTCCCTTTTATATTTTCCGTTTCTTTTTATTGCTCTCTGAAACATCTCCATCATAACAACCTGACTTGCTCAAAATCCAAACCCTCCTCGTCCTTCTGGCGTTGCTTTCCCTTCCATTTTTGAACCAGACATTAACTTATGCTTAGCTGGAAAAACATTCTTTAAAAAACAATGTTCTAATTTTCCTACCAAATTATGGTATTCTCATCCACATGATTATATCTCGTCATGTGGCTGCTATTTTTGAGCGTTACTGGAGCTGAGTGTAGTCGACACACGTTTTCCTTACTTCCATATACGGCAGACAGAGAATCTTACTTACGTTTGAGACTTGACCGACTCTAAATACAAGCATTTTCTGTTGTTTTGGTAAAGTTTTATTTTCTGTCAGGAAATGAACATGGTGACATCTGTTGCCATGAAATCTGCTCTGATGATCTGCGGTGACTACATGGAAGATTTTGAAGTAATGGTTCCTTTTCAAGTGCTGCAAGCCTTCGGAGTTACTGTTGATTGTGTCTCTCCAAACAAGCAATCTGGCGACAAATGCTTCACTGCAATCCATGATCTCTTAGGATTTGAGGTAAAAAAATAAAATGCTTCCATATCTGTTTAATTTACTTCAAATGGTTAATTTTTACTTTCTTCTACAGCTTTACACAGAGCTGCCAGGCCATTTCTTCACACTGAATTCCAACTTCCATGAAGTGGAACCAGAATCCTACGACGCCCTGATTATTCCCGGTGGCCGGTTCGTGGAACTTCTCAGTGTGGACGACAAGGTGTTGAGCATTGTTAAGAAATTTGCCGAAGCAGGAAAGCCGATTGCCACAAGTTGTCATAGCCAACTCATTCTGGCGGCGGCAGGGCTTTTGAAAGGCAAGAAATGCACTGCATTTGATAGCATGAAACCTGTGATTGAGATGGCCGGTGGCGTTTGGTGGGAGCAACCTGGAATTTCATCAGTTCTTGACATTACTGCTTGTCTCAAAGATGGTAATATCATAAGCTCAATAGGGTGGCCAGCGCATGGTGAATATCTCAGAGTTGTGTTTGAGTCAATGGGAGCCAAATTTCATTCAATAAAGTCTAATAATTCAGTGCTTTTCCTTTGTGGGGTAAGATTAAACATCTCATCAAGTGTAAAAATCATAAAATTTACTATACTATTATTCTATTGATCTTGAATGATAGAATTAAGATTACCCCATTCCTTTTCCTAATCTCGCGCATCTGGTTATGGAGGGTAAGTCTACCAACGGGGGCAGCTGCGTATGCAAGGTCTCAACCTGATTAGACATTCTTAAGCTGGAACAAGCTGCTTACCACTTAATCCAACCCTATGTTGGTAGATTACCCCATTTCCAAGTAGTTAAGAACTGATCACAAGCCTTTTGTTTGATATGGTGTTTTTCTAATTAATTAGGACTATGTTGAAGACTATGAAATGAATGTGCCATTGAGGGCATTGCAAGCACTAGGCTGCAGGGTTGATGCAGTTACCCCAAGCAAGAAAAGGGGAGAAACTTGTGTCACGGCTATCCATGATGATGAGGGAGGCCAAGTTTGCAGGGAGAAGCGAGGCCATAACTTGTTAATTACGGCCGATTGGGATGATGTAAGTGTTTTTGACTATGACTGCGTTGTGGTGCCCGGTGGGAGGTCTCCCGAGCTGCTGGTGATGAATCAGAAAGCAGTTGATTTGGTGAAAGAGTTTGCTGAGAAAGACAGAGTCATTGCTGGAATTGGCCAAGGCCTGTGGCCCCTAGCTGCTGCTGGCATTCTTAAGGTAAATATATTATTATCATCATTAATTATTGCTATATATATGAAAGTTGTTTGAAATTAATTAACCAAATGAAAGTGGTTTTCAGGGGAAGAAATGTGCGGCCAATGATGGAATGAAAGTGATGGTGAAGATGAGTGGTGGGAAAGTGGAGGAATCGAAAACTGGGTGTGTTTGGGATGGGAAGCTGGTGACTGCAGATGGATGGCATGCTCTTCCTGCCTTCATATGTCAATTGTCTAAACTTCTTGGTCTGTCTTTGAGTTTTGAATGAAGGCTATATATGTTGAAAAAAACTTCTAGCCTTACTGGAAGAACTCTGCAGTCTAATAATATGTTGGATGAGTATGAACTAAGTTGGGTAAAAGTACAAATTTGGTCCCTGAAGTGGAGCGATCATAGCATTTTGGTCCTCCAAGTGAAAAAATATGTAATTTGGTCCCTTAAGTGGAGTTAACCGAGCAATAAGTCATTTTCGTTAGTATCCATCAAATGTGCCATTAAATTGTCCGACGTGGCAGTGACGCCGTCAACTTTGCTGACGTGTCATGCCACGTCATATTTTTATTTTATAAAATAAAAAAATAAAATGAAAAACGAAAAAATTAAAGTGGGCCCCACGTTTTATTCATATCTCAACTAAGGGTTTTTCTCTTTCCCTACCGTTGTTCATCACTTCTCTGTTCTCTGAATTTCTGCTTTAGAAAAAAAGAGTTTAAGGGATTTAGCAAAAAGGTTCATAGGGTTTTGACAGCAACAAAAAAAAAAAATCTTTGGAGAGTGTTTTAGAAAATAGGTTTTGTTGAGAGCTAGGTTTTTTAGAGAAAATTAATGAAAATTTACCAGTAAAAATCACTCCTTCTAACCCTTTAATTGACAGTCATCAATAAAAATTAACCACTAAAAGGTAAAAGCATCACTCTGTTTTTCAAATTACCAGAATTCAATTGCTCAATTGAGTAAGATTATGCTCTTTTTTTATTTTTATTTTCTCTGGAACTTAAATTTCCTACCATCCAAACAGAACAAATAGTGGTATTATTATACTAATAATAACAAGAAAATGAAGTCGAACAAGAAAGAATTATACCATTGAAGCAAAGATTTTAGCTTCATTCCTCTTAAAATATCCAACATTACAAATCTTGTCTCCTTTTTCTTTCCCATCCTTTCTCATTCCATTTTCCATCTTCAGTGCCCCAACAATATATAAAAATCTTACAACAACAATATCATTAAATGAAAAAAAAAGTAAAAATGATGTTTTATATTTTAAGAAGAAGAAGATTAACCTGAAACTCTAGGTTAAGTAACTGGAAAAAGAGGGAGAAGCCTAGGCTCTGAAGGATGCAAATAAAACCCATTTTCTTTTATTGCCTACTCTTCATCTTGCTTCGCATTATTGTTAAAACAAAAAACAATTGGTGTAATTTCCAGCTCCAGATCCGTCAAACGGGTTGGGTATTAAGGGAGTAACAGGGCTTAGAGCCAAACAAGGGAAGTCAAGAATGCTCGGGGAGATGGAGTATGCCAAAAAAAAAAAGTCGGCTTCTTGGTTGTATATCCATGGCGGTGAGAGGTGTTGAGGGAGAAGAACAATGGGGAGGAAGAAAAGATATAAAATGAAAATTTCCTTTTCCTTTTCGTTTTAATTTCTTTTTGTCTGTTTTATTTTTTATTTCTGAATTTTAGATTTTTTTAAAAAATTATTTTTTAATCAAAAATATGACATGGCAATGACACGTCAACAAAATAGACAGTGTCACTGCCACGCCAGACAGTTTAACAGCACATTAGACGGATACTAATGAAAAGAACTTAATTACTCGATTAACTGCACTTTAGGACTAAATTACATACTTTTTCATTTGGGCACCAAAATGCTATGGTTCAGAGACCAAATTTGTACTTTTACCAACTAAGTTGACTATGCTTGAAATCGAGACTAAATGGAATAAAATTGTTACATTATCACCCTTTTTGTAATTCTCTATTTCTTTTTCTTTCCTTTGTTTGAGTTTTTCCTCCAAGTTCAAAAGCATATAAGGCAAGTAATATGATCTATATACGGAACAATAATTTTGAAGGTTAAGGATTAAAGTTAAACTCTAAGAAAAGATTTAGAGACTATGGATGGAATTAACTCTTAATTAAGTAACGTATCTATATTTTGAACCAAAGATGAAATTTAACCCTATATATTGTAAATATTCAAAATTTTTCCATATGGAGTATGTTGGTAAAGAATCTTACCACTTTTTTTTTTTTTGCCAGAAATCTTACCACTTTTTAAGTATGCCTATAATATAATCACCCCGTTAAGGTAAATTGTACAATATACCGTCAGTGAAGTTTAGCAGACTACACAAGCGGATTCTGAAGGGTGACATGTGTCCCTTAGGGACTAGATTGAAATATTTAAAACTTAAATAATTAAAAAAAATGAATATGTGTCAACTCCACAACACACTTGTAGAGTCCAAAATTTGGACAACCGGTGTATCATATAATCAGCTAACATTAATTAATTTATTAAAAACAACAGGAATAAATTTTGACCAAGAAAAAGACAAGAAATTATCACTTCCTATATACTCCTACCCCTAATTGACCAAGAAAAAGTAACGTTTATCTTTTGAAAGAATTTAATGTTGGGTTTCACGCATGTACCTACCCCTAATTAAGTTTAAAGTAATAAAACAAACTAATCTCAACAATTGTCACACATGCAACACTGCCAACGCACCTCTGAACCTTAATCAAAGAATTAGACAAACAATAATTACTAGCAATAATCAGTAGCACCACACAATCCAAAAATTGACTCGAATTTTGTCCCCATGATGTGTTATGGCTAGTCATCCCATGTTATGTAGTAAAACTCCACTCAAATAGTGATGAGATCAATCTGCTGAACCAACCGTGTAAGAACACACCATGAGAAACCAAATTTCGGGTCAATTTTTCAGGTTATGTAGCAAAATTACAAAACTCCCTCTAAAATTCACTTCTTTAAGGAGTATTTTTGGCTTCTGGGACGTATTAATTATTTAATTTATTTTTGGATGTCCAAAATCTGGAAAAGAGATCAGAAAATCCTAATTAATTCAAAATTGTTAGGTGCATTTCGGGTCAAAAGACAATGAAAGAATTTGGCTAATTGCTCAAATAAGGGTCTAACGTTTGTCAAAATACTCAAATAAGGGTCTGATCTTTTAATTTGGCTAAATAAGGGCCTAACGTTTGCCAAAATGCTCAAATAAGGGCCCGGTCTTTGAATTTGGCCAAATAAGGGCCTAACGTTTGCCAAAATGCTCAAATAAGGGTCTATCTCATACGTCATCCAAACTGAAATCAAGCCCTTATTTGAGCATTTTCAATAACGTTAGGCCCTTATTTGAGCATTTTCAATAACGTTAGGCCCTTATTTGGCCAAATTAGAAGATTGGGCCCTTATTTGAGCATTTTCGATAACATTAGGCCCTTATTTGGCCAAATTAAAAGATCAGGCCCTTATTTGAGCATTTTGGCAAACGTTAGGCCCTTATTTGAGCAATTAGCCAAAGAATTTCCCTTAAAAGAAATTAATTTCAACATCTAAAATTGTTTTTAGTTTTTCCTAATTACACGCTATATGAATCTTTAATTCATATATATTGTTTCCATATAATTTAGTAATATTCAAAGATAAATTTCTATGTAAATTACATGTAAAAAAGCATCGCAATAGCCGATATAACCCTACAATTTTGCAAAGATCAGCAATGCCAACCCGATCCGATTTAATATACATAATAAAATTGAACATATTCTTTCAAAAAAAAAAATTGAACATATATATGTGCCAAAATGTAATAATTATCCATTCACCAAAAAAAATGTAATTATCCTGCAAATTGTTAACGTAATTCAGCTATATATTCTCGTAAACCCTAGTAAATTTAAATTTGAATGCAAAGACACGATTTCCTTGTGAAAAGTTTTCTTTTCAAGTTAGCTTTAGCTACTAGTTTTGCAAAGGCATTCTTTCATTTTACGTACATGAGCGTTATTTAAAAAAGATAATTACTTCGAAATAATTTTAGTAAAACAATACGTCTCTAGATTACAAAAATGAATTGTGTTTTGAATGACAAAACTCGCGAATTCATGTATATATATTGTGTGTATATATATATATGTATTTAACACCTCAACTCTTGTTGTATGTGGCCCTAGTGCAATCGAATTGCCTGCATTTTCTTGATTGTAATTGCTGAATTTGGACCAAAATCAAATAAATATCCTTATATAACAAAATGAGTCATGCCATATGATGACCTCAAAATCTACCATCTCAATTGTGTAATTAGTAGGTGGGGCTCTTATTACCAAAACAAAAATACCCCTAAAAGGTTAAAACCCAACTATCATTTTTGGTAGTAAAGTTGTAAATATCTGTTTACCCTCTTCTCTCAGGTGACGAATCTCATGTGTAGGTGGCGTTTGAAGCCAAACGCTCTTATAAGTCCAACCAATTATTATATATATGGTGTCAATATTTGTCATGAAAAGAAGTGGAGTCATCATTCATCAACATTCAGGCAAAGTTTCAGTTTTTGTTTCTCTTTCTCAACTTGTCTTAGGCTTTATCTATATATATGTGTGCACCATTTATCTGATTCTATATCTATTGTGAGTTTCTAATCCTTTTGTTGTATACATATATATACAGTGTTGTAGAGGAATTTGTAACCAAGGTTGAAAGATCGAGAGATAGAGAGAGATTTTGATCTGAAAAAATGAGAATCATTGTGGATATTAACGCCCCAATTGGTGAGATATTCTTCATGCATGCCACTAGCATTTGCACGATCTATAGTCCCCACTGTTTGATTGGTTTTGTTTTTGCAAAATTTTACACATTTTATATATGTTTGATTTTCATATTTGATATATGTACTCTCTTATGTTGATTTTCACTTCTTGTTATACATATGAAAGTTCTTCATCATTCATATGGTAAGACTCACGAAATCTTGAATAAAATGAAAAAAAAAAAATTAATCAGTCATTTTGTTTTTGGATTAAAGTTATATATCCTTCTAATTAATTTTTCATGAGTTTTTGTCAAGAATTTTGAAAGATATATATATATAACTTATCCACCCCCACTCCCCCCAACCCCTTAAACCATACATATATGTATTAAGAATGGGGGTTTAGGAATTGGATGAATTGCAAATCTGATTGCAATGAATCCTAATTCAAATGTTGTGTAGAACATAGATGTGTATCCTAATGGTTTGATTATTTTGATTAACGGTTGATTATTTGCGTGCCTGATTATTTAATTAACGGTTGATTATTTGCGCGCGCCTGATTATTTGATTAACGGTTGTTTATTTGCGCGCCAATTAACGGTCAATCAAATTTTTATTTTAGTATAATGATAATTAATTGGCGCGTGAATGTATGATGTGTGAATACCACATGACAACGTATATATCAAACTTTTATTTTAACTAATGATTGTTTGGCGCGTAAATGTATGTAGCGCGTAAATACCACGATAGTAGATCTATTTTATGAACTTATTTATAAGAAGAATCATTTAAAGACTGAGTTATACTTAAATGAACTAATTAGATCTATGGATTCTTTTTAGTTCAATCTATACAATCTTTTTGAACTCTAGATATACATATATTTATCATATATATCTACAATAATATTTAACCTTTCTAACAAAATTTGCTATTACTCTTTTTGGTTATATAGTGGATGAATTTGAGGATTACCTAGAGGCAAGCATTGCATCAAATCAAGTTGAGACCCCCTTGTTGGAGGATACTGCAAAGTCCAATACTAAAGAGGAATACTTTGAGCCAAAAAAGGAAGAGGAAGCTTCGCCATTGAATGGAAATGAGAAAGAGGAACCACTGCAACAAGTACTGATTGATATTGAGAAAGAGGAACCACTGCAACAAGTGATTGAAATTGAGGAAGAGGAACCACTGCAACAAGTGATGAATGAAGATGAGAAAGAGGAACCAGTGCAGCAAGCGAATGAGGAGCACCATGTTTGTTTTTGATACTCTACTTAATTACTTCTTTAATTGATTATTATATATATATGGTTGATGACTAATTTGTTAGAAGGAAGCCCATAATAACTATCAAACTTTTATATACAAATGATAATCAACAGATGACTGTCAAAGCTGAGAAATGGATGGGAGTTTTGGTGACTAAAGAATTTGAGGGCAAAAGCTCTATGGGCAAGGTCATGAGCTACAAAGAAGAAAACAAATTGTTCATGGTTTGAATTCTCTTTCTTTCTCTTATTTTTGTGAAGTGGCATTGATTTGCTTCATTTTCTTCATAGAATTAACATGATAATCAATATTCTTTTCTCTAGGTTTCTTACATTGTTGTTGCACTACATAACATGGTTGAATTTGCAGATACACTATGATAATCATGTCAGTGAGGAGGTTTATTTTGAAGAGTTGCAACAAATTGTAGCTCCTCCAGTGTTAGTTAAAGATTATCTGGAACGCTTCGACCCTAGGTACGTGATTAAATATATTGCTTATGATATATCATTACCCTACTTTGAAATACTAAGTAAAAAATGTGGTTGTGGGGTTAATTAATACTAAATCCTCATTATTCTATAGCATTGAACTATTTATATATGTGATTAGCTACACAATAAGATGGGTTTGATATATTAATATATATACCTTGTGAAAATTAATATCATGTATGTATACATGATGGATTCTCATATTCTAGTGAAAATGAGGAGGAGAAGAAGAAAAGGCTGAAACGACATATGTCGGATGAAACAGTGCCGGTACATCCAAGGTACCCGTCGTCATTGGAGCCGGCGGCGGCGGCGGAACCCAAAAAGAGGAAGTACAAGAAAGGTGGCAGTACTTCAAGTAACTATGTACCTCTGGCACTCAGGGAGAAGAAGAGAGATGCTTATTACTACTTTTAGTTGCATATGCCTCAGTCCCAGCTCCCAATGGGTTAGTTTTCAGATTCACAATTAATTAATGTATGCCTTGCAATTCCAAATATCATCATCAATTTGATCATGGCTGATGGAAATGCATATGTTATTCTTTCCGTTGTTTGTGTAGGGTTGAAAGCATGGATCTCTCTTTAAGGATGTGCATGATGAAGATGATCAACAATAATAACTTGGTCTTGCAAACATTATTTTACATTTTCGTCAACTCTAGTTACAGCTTTCGAACTTACAGTTAAACTTGAAGACTTTTTGTATTTCTTCGTTTCTCTTTCTTGGTTGTTTTCAACTGCGCTGGTTTTCTTGTTAATTGCAAGGCACAATATTTCGACAACAATATATGATCTTCTGCATGCTTTCTTATTTCTTAAGGCTGCTACATATATATATATATATATATATATATATATATATGACCTAGTTCTAGTTGGATATATGTATCACTATATAATTTTATTATCCTACGTACGTACTTAATTTGTTTTGATTAATAAAAATCGATGTTTTAAAATTCTAAAAACTAACTTTTAAAAATTTAGCCTTGTTATGTGTGGCAAATGATCATACAAGTTTAATGTTAGGACTTATAGCATGTTATGTCAACAACGAAAGTCATGTAATCAGTTTCTAAGGGTAAGGGGACATTTTAGAGTTTATTAGCTAGTTAGATTTTGAGATTTATCTTTTCTTTCGTATTTTATGATAAATTAGTAATTTGCCACGTGCTTCACAGGTAGGGTTTGAAGTTTTGATTGAAACATATTTTAAGTTACATATTCTGCAATATAATGTCAATGTTAATTTTGAAAGTTTAAATTTCTCTAAATTTTTTTAAATTATTGAGAATAAATTAATCAAATTTTTGTTTCATTTTTTTTTGAAATAATTTCTGTTTAAATAGAAACAAGATTTAAATACTCGTAAAATCAAATCCTTAAATAGAATATTCCTGGGATTTGATTAGATAATATGAATATTTTAAGCAGTCTTGGCACCAGAAATCATGCAAAACTGAGTCGGGGACCCGGAATGCGTTTTTAGCCAAAAATCCATGATGGTAAAAATGACCCGAAATATTTTTCCTCATTTTTTGGCAAAAATACTCAAAAATATATATAATTCAACGTCAAAAAGATTGGAAGACTTTTCACTATTTTAATACCGTTTTTCATATTTTTTTTAATTTATTTTAATTAAATCGAAACAAGATTCAGATGCACATAAAAATAAATCCTTAAATCCAATGTGCCAGAGATTTGATTAGATGAATAAAGATATTTCAAGGAGTCTCGGCGCCAAAAATCATTCAAAACAGAGTCGTGGCCTTGGAACGCGTTTTTAGCCAAAAACCGTGATGGTTAGTACACGATTTCGGCTAAAAATTTACAAAAATTGACTCGAAAGATATTTCCTCAATTTTTGGCTAAAATACTCAAAAAATATATAATTCGACATTAAAAATATTGAAGGGCTTTTAACGCAACTAATATTGTTTTTCCTATTTTTTCCAAATTAATTTCTAATTAAATCGAAACAAAATTCAGATGCTAGTAAAAACAAATCCTTAAATCTAATGTGGCTGAGAATTGGTTAGATGAATATAGATATTTCAAGGAGTCTTGGCACCAAAAATAATGCAAAACTGAGCGGGGCCCAGAAACACGTTTTTAGTCGAAACCCGTAATGGTTAGTACATAATTTCAGCTAAAATTTTGCAAAAATTGACTCAAAAGATTTTTCCTCGATTTCTAGCGAAAATACTCATAAAAATATATAATTCAACACCAAAAAAATTTGAAAGCC
Organism: Corchorus capsularis; assembly: GCA_001974805.1. Taxonomy (NCBI): domain Eukaryota; kingdom Viridiplantae; phylum Streptophyta; class Magnoliopsida; order Malvales; family Malvaceae; genus Corchorus; species Corchorus capsularis. The sequence continues at coordinate 4,950 of AWWV01010570.1, read as the reverse complement.
TTTTTCACGCTTTTAATATCATTTTTCATATTTTTCTGAATTAATTTCTAATTAATCGAAACAAGATTAAGATGCTCGTAAAAACAAATACTTAAATTCAATGTGGCTGAGATTTGATTAGATGAATATATATATTTCAAGGAGTCTCGGCACCAAAAATCATACAAAACTGAGTCGGACCCCAGAACGCGTTTTCCACCGAAAACTGTGATGGTTAATACACGATTTCGGCTAAAATTTTGCAAAAATTGACCCAAAATATTTTTCCATCAATTTTTGGTTAAAATACTCATAATATATATAATTTAACACCAAAAAGATTGGAGGACTTTTCACGCTTTTAATTTTCATATTTTTCTGGATTAATTTCTAATTAAATCAAAACAAGATTCAGATGCTCGTAAAAACAAATTCTGAAATCCAATGTTGCTGAAATTTGTTTAAATGAATATGAATATCTCAAAGAGTCTTGGCGCCAAAAATCAAGCAAAACTTAGCCGGGCCTCGGAACGTGTTTTTAGCAAAAAACTGTGATGATTATTACAAGATTTCGACTAGAATTTTGCAAAATTGACTCGAAAGTTATTTCCCGAATTTTTAGCCACAATACTCATAAAAATTATATAATTCAACGCCAAAAAGATTGAAGGGCTTTTCATGCTTCTAATATAATTTTTCCTATTATTTTCTGAATAATTTCTAATTAAATCGAAACATGAATAAGATGCTTAAAAAATCATGCAACAATAAATCGGGGCCCCGAAACGCTTTTTTAAACAAAAACCGTGATTTCGACTAACGTACAGGATTTCAGCGAATATTTTTCGAAAATTGACCAGAAATATTTTTCCTCAATTTTTGTCTAAAATACTCATAAAGAATATATAATTTAACGCCAAAAAGATTGAAGGGCTTTTCATGCTTTTAATATCGTTTTTGATATTTTTTCTGAATTAATTTTCATTAAATCGAAATAAGATTTAGATGCTCGTAAAAACAAATCCTTAAACGCAATGTGGCTAAGATTTTATGAGATGAATATAGATAATTCAAGGAGTGTGATCGGCGCCAAAAACCATAAAAAACTGAGCTGGGGCCCCGAAACGCGTTTTTAGCCAAAAATTGTGATGGTTTGAACACGATTTTGGTTAAAATTTTGAAAAAAATGACCCAAACAATTTTCCCCCAATTTTTGGATAAAATACTCGTAAAATACATATAATATAACGACTTTTCATGTTTTTAATATCATTTTTCATATTTTCTGGATTAATTTCTAATTAAATCGAAAAAAGATTTAGATGCTCATAAAATCAAATCCTTAAATGCAATGTAGCTGAGATTTGATTAGATAAAAATAGATGTTTCAAGGAGTCTCGACGCTAAAAATATGAAAAACTGAGCTAGGGCACCGAAACGCGTTTTAGCAAAAAACTGTGATGACTTCTAATTAAAACAAAACATGATTCAAATGTTTGTAAAAACAATGGTTGCGATTTGGTTAGATATATAGAAATTTCTAGGAGTCTCATCGTCAAATAACATTCAAAATTGAATCAGGTCCCGGAACGCGTTTTCAGCCAAAACCCGTGATGATTATTACACGATTTCGGCCAAAATTTTACAAAAATTGACCCGAAAGATATTTCCTCAATTTTTAGTCATAATACACATAAAGAAATATATAATTCAACTCAAAAAAGATTGAAGAGTTTTTCATGCTTTAAATATCGTTTTTCATATTTTTTTTCCGAATTAATTTCTAATTTAATCGAAACAAGATTTGGATGCTCGTAAAAACAAATCCTTAAGTGCAATGTGGATAAGATTTTACTAGATAAATATAGATATTTCAAGGAGTGTTGGCACCAAAAACATGCAAAACTGAGCTGGGGCCGCGAAACGCGTTTATAGCAAAAAACCGTGATAGTTAGTACACAATTTCGGCTAAAATTTTGCAACAAATGACCAAAAAAAATTTCCCTCAATTTTTAGCCACAATACTCATGCAAAATTTATAATTTAACACCAAAAATATTGAATGGCTTTTCACACTTCTAATATCGTTTTCCCTATTTTTTTTTTACGAATTAATTTCTAATTAAAACGAAACATGATTCAGATGTTTGTAAAAACAATGGCTGCGATTTGGTTAGGTGAATATAGATTTTTCAAGGAGTCTCGGTGCCAAAAAACATTCAAAATTAAACCAGGGCCCGGAACGCGTTTTTAGTAAAAAAAAAACCGTGATGATTATTACACGATTTCGGCTAAAATTTTGCAAAAATTGACCCGAAAGAGATTTCCTCAATTTTTAGCCATAATACGCATAAAAAATATATAATTCAACGCGAAAAAGATTGGAGGGCTTTTCACGGTTTTAATATCGTTTTTCAAATTTTTTTCTCAATTAATTTCTAATTAAATTGAAACAAGATTTAAATGATTGTAAAAAAAATGCTTAAATGCAATGTGGTTAAGATTTTATTAGATGAATATAGATATTTCAATGAGTCTCAATGCATAAAATCATGTAAAACTAAGTCGAGACCCCGAACGTGTTTTTAACAAAAAAAACGTGATGGTTAGTAAACGATTTCAGTTAAAATTTTGCAAAAAAAGACCAGAAAAATTTTCCCTCAATTATTAGCCACAATATTCATACAAAATATATAATTCAACGCGAAAAAGATTGAATGGCTTTTCACGATTCTAATATCATTTTCCCAATTTTTTTACGAATTAATTTCTAATTAAAACGAAACATGATTCAGATGTTTGTAAAAACAATTGCTGGGATTTGGTTAAATGAATATAGATATTTCAAGGAGTCTCAGTGCCAAAATCAATTCAAAATTGAACTAGGCCCCGGAACGCGTTTTTAGCCAAAAAAAAAAAACTAGGATGATTATTACACGATTTCGGCCAAAATTTTGCAAAAATTGACCCGAAAGAGATTTCCTCAATTTTTAGTCATAATACACATAAAAAAATATATAATTCAACTAAAAAAAGATTAAAGAGCTTTTAATGCTTTAAATATCGTTTTTCATATTTTTTATGAATTAATTTCTAATTAAATCGAAACAAGATCTGGATGCTCATAAAAACAAATCCTTAAGTGCAATGTGGCAAAGATTTTACTAGATGAAAATAGATATTTCAAGGAGTGTCGGTGCACAAAACCATGCAAAACTGAGCCGTGGCCCCGAAACGCGTTTATAGCAAAAAACCGTGATGGTTAGTACATGATTTCGGCTAAAAATTTTGCAAAAAATGACTAGAAAAAATTTTCCTAAATTTTTAGCCACAATACTCATACAAAATATATAATTCAACGCCAAAAACATTGAATGGCTTTTCATGCTTCTAATATTGTTCTCCCTATTTTTTTAACGAATTAATTTCTAATTAAAACGAATCATGATTCAGATGTTTGTCAAAACAGTTGCTGGGATTTGGTTAGATAAATATAGATATTTCAAGTAGTCTCGACGCCAAAAATATTCAAAATTAAATCGGGTCCCGAAACGCGTTTTTAGCAAAAAAAAAAAAAACCATGATGATTAGTACACGATTTCGGCTAAAATTTTGCAAAAATGTACCCGAAAGAGATTTCCTCTATTTTTAGCCATAATACTAATAAAAAAAATATATAATTAAATGCCAAAAATATTAAAGGGCTTTTCACGCTTTTAATATCGTTTTTCATTTTTTCTCAATTAATTTCTAAATAAATTGAAACAAGATTTAGATGCTCGTAAAAACAAATCCTTAAGTGCAATGTGGTAAAGATTTTACTACATGGAAATAGATATTTCAACGAGTATCGGCGCAAAAAACCATGCAAAACTGAGCCGGGGCCGCAAAACGCATTTATAGCTAAAAACCGTGATGGTTAGTACACGATTTCCGCTAAAAATTTTGCAAAAAATGACCAGAAAAATTTTTCCTAAATTTTTAGCCACAATACTCATATAAAATATATAATTCGACGCCAAGAAAAATGAATTGCTTTTAATTTTTCTAATATTTTTCCCTATTTTTTTATGAATTAATTTCTAATTAAAACGAAACATGATTTAGATGTTTGTAAAAACAATGGCTGGGATGTGGTTAGATGAATATAGATATTTCAAGGAGTCTTGGCACTAAAAATCATTCAAAATTGAACCAGGCCACAGAACTCGTTTTTAGCAAAAAAAAAAACCGTGATGATTATTACACGATTTCGACTAAAATTTTGCAAAAATGAATGAGATTTCCACAATTTTTAGCCATAATACTCATAAAAAAATATATAATTTAACGTTAAAAAAATAGAAGGGCTTTACACTCTTTTAATATCGTTTTTCAAAATTGTTTTCTCAATTAATTTCTAATTAAATCGAAACAAAATTTAGATGAATATAGATATTTCAAGGAGTCTCAACGCCTAAAATCATGCAAAACTGAGTTGGAGCCCCGAAACGCGTTTTTAGCAAAAAACCATAATGGTTAGTACACGATTTCGGTAAAAATTTTGCAAAAAAGGACGCGAAAAATTTCCCTCAATTTTTAGCCATAATAATCATACAAAATATATAATTCAATGCCAAAAATATTGAATGGCTTTTCACGCTTCTAATATCGTGTTCCCTATTTTTTTTACGAATTAATTTGTAATTAAAACTAAACATGATTCAGATGTTTGTCAAAACAATTGCTGGGATTTGATTAGATGAATATAGATATGTCAAGTAGTCTCGGCGAGGAAAATCATTCAAAATTGAATCGGGTGCCAGAACGCGTTTTTAGCCAAAAAAAAACCGTGATGATTATTACACGATTTCAGCTAAAATTTTGCAAAAATGGACCCGAAAGGGATTTCCTCAATTTTTAGCCATAATACTCATAAAAATATATATATAATTCAACGCTAAAAAAAATTGAAGGGCTTTTCACGCTTTT